>JAIOTZ010001101.1:0-39252 GCA_023374045.1 Limonium bicolor | reverse complement strand
TTTTTAAAAAATAATAATAAATATATAAATCGGGCCGGGCGGCTTGTCCACGGGCTAAAAAAATGTGCCGTGGCCCGGCCACGGTTTTTTTATTCGGGCCTGATTTTATGTCCAGGCCCGCCCGGAAGCCCAACCGGGCCCGTCAGACTTTTTTACGGGCCGGGTCAGACCGGCTGCCGGGCCGGACACATTTTGATCAGCTCTACTGCCAACAGAAGAATTCATTCTCAACGCCTATTGAACCAAAAAAAATCTCCGTCACGGTTCACTCATTTCTGTCGTTTCGCCCACGAGCAGAGTGAGTAGTGGTCGTTCCAAGTTTTTTCCTGAAAAAGATGCTATGGATTCCCGGTCGTGTTTCGATTTTCGTTCCTTGAGCAAAGTTTTTTTGCCGACCGAAAAAATTTGTTTTGGTGATGGCAATCGGGCGGTTGGTGCTCTGTTCCCGTAGAAGGGACAAACTCGCCCTCTATGTACCCTGTTTTCGATTTTTGTTCGAACACTGAAGCCAGAGCCTCGAGCTCCCATCTTGCATGGCTCTGGTCTTGTGAAAACGAAGAGCATCTTAGGAATTTCATTTTTAACGCTTTGAGTTTCATATCTTAAATACTGAATAAGACCCATCAAAGGTTCGTTTCAAGCTTCAGTTTCCTAGAAATGTTTATTTCTTCCCTCACCTATGTTTAGAGATCTATACTGTTTTTATTTTACCGCATATTAGCCCGACGAGTTCCGAACCTATTATGGGTCTTTGGGCTCTAAGTGGGTTCACATAGTACAAGGTACTGACCTTTATGTTGTTGCTTCATTTTTCGCTTTCTTTACCTATCTAATCTATCATCTTGGTCTGAGTTTTGGATTCAAAGTGTGTAAATCAGCAAGGAGATTTGAGATCCTAGACTATCATTGCTTGATCTATAGTTTATTTTACGGTTCGATTTTTGGGTTCAGAATAAGTTGTTGCAAATCTAAGTCTGAACGACTAATTCGCTTGCATACCCGGTACAATCTCTACTGGTTATCTTTTCCATCTTGCTATTGTTGTTTAAAACTCACCCGAGAATAGCAACTATTGTGAAGAAGGAGATAGTCTCTCGGTGGTGATTCCAACTCATGGACTACTCTCCCTTCCTCTGGTTCTGTCATTCTGCCTTTTGGTTTCACTATCTACTCTGCATATTCTTCTGTTTGTTGACAATTAACTCGCCTGGTATGGACGTTGATGTCCACGGACAGGGTGAGAAACCACAGGCTAACCCATCAGCATTTTCGATACCTAATTACCTTGCCCGCGGCCCCTGTTGCCTTGCAAACTCTTGTCATTGTTGATTTGTCTTCCCGGACATAGACACAAGAAACTGATAACTTTGTAATGTTTATGCTTTCTTTATGTTCTGTATTTGTTGTTGTGTAGGATGGGTTCAAGATACCCATAAGAAACCAAGCCATATTCACAGCCCTCTACCTGTTGCACTGTATCTTCCTGTCATATTCTCTCGCCTTCCATATGAGCACTGTAAAGGCCAGACCCATTTTGAGTTTGATGAATTGATGAAATCAATCATCCCACGAGAAAAGCGGGATTCCACAGCCAGGATTGATTTCGTTCTACCATTATTTCTCAATATTATTGCATTCCTTTCGATATTTGTCCCTCTAACCATCCTTTTTGCTTAGTCGTAGTTTTGATAGACTGAGTTTAACTGTGTGTTGTATGTGGTCTGATTCACATGTACACGGCTATTGGTGAGGACCAACCGAGAACAAAGTCATGGCATCAACTTCTTTCCAGATTAGCATCTATCTTACCTTAGTGCTATATTAACTTGTACATTCGATCAAAACTAAACATTAGCTTGTCGTCCTTTCCTGCTTACGATTTGTGTCTACAGGAAGAAGACTCCATGTTTCTAAATATTGACGGTACCTGTTTCTAACTTGTGCAGTTCATTTTCTTTTTATCCTTTTGTGTTTCACCTTACTGGAATGCCTTGTTTAAATTATTATGCTTGTTTGCAATAAGTAAATATCCCACCTCTGTCTATGTTCAGTTGATGCACACATGCTACCTCTGTCAATGTCTGTGATTTATCTTACTGAAATGCTTCGTTTAAGAAATAAGTACATCTGGCTGGGAGTTTCAACCTGCTTCAAATTAGGCTTCAGAAAACGAATGGGTGTAACTCCACAACCAGCAAATCCTAAATGTATGCGAATGTCTGTCAAAATGGGGAGGTTGTTTATTCTAGCGGTTAATCAAACTTGAGCATTAACAGGATCCTAATATAACCGGGACCTTCTGTTAGTACGATCGACTAGCATTGCTAAGTAAACTGTTTAGGCCTCATTCTTTTGCACCGGGTTTATTTGATCAGCTAGTTTATTGTCTATGTATATCACATATATCAATTGTCATATCAACTATTTTTCTCCTCTACTTTTTCTAATTTTCAGCTGACAACTGACATCAGCTAGATTATCAGCCATGCAAAAGAATGAGACCTTAAAAAACAAATCGTGAACAGTGGTGAAAAGAACAAACTGGCAGCTCGGTGTAGTTTTGATTCACATTCGACATCATTAACATAGAGTGTTGATCCTTTTCCTCCTTTCCTTTGGGTTAGAATCCACGTTTTGATTCTTAAAAGCAAATTATACAGAGAGGTTAATCCCATTAGCTCGTGTGACAATCTCCGTCAATTGACTTGTTTACCATGTTGATTTGCTTCTGATTTATTTCTTCATTGTGCATGCATTGTTAATCTTGTCCTTTTTACTTATGTTTTTATTAAGCCATAGTTATGCCCCCTAGGACCCTTCAACTGACAGAAAAGTTTTGGATGTATTATCACTCCACACTTAACGGGTCTCTCATTCGTTTCGTGGGGTAATAATCTCCTGTAACTTCAGAAAACACTCAAAACCCCTTTATGTGTATAAGAACAAAAACTTAAAAAAAAAACAAGCCCTTAAGGCTATTTTACGAGGGCTTAGGATGTGAAACCACCCCATGCCTAGTGGGTCTCTCATTCGTTTTATGTGGGTGGAATCCCCCTTTGCCTTCAACACACCCATAATCAAGAGTTAATAAATCAATAAATTGATCCATCTCTCTTGTTAATATCTCACAAATTGAGCCAAAAAATCAATAAGCCCCATCTTTGGCCTATAAAGCCCCATTCAGCCCACAACCCAATCACCTCGAAGCTCATATTCTCAATTCTAACTCAGCCCACCTCAAATTCTAAGGCCCCATTCTGGCCCAACCTTTTAAGGCCAACTCCGGCCCACTTTCTAAGGCCCATTTCGGCCCAACATTCCAAGGCCCAATTCGGCCCACTTTCTAAGGTCCCACTCTGGTCCACATTTCAAGGCCCCATTTCGGCCCACATTCCAAGGTGCTCAGTTCGGCCCATATTTCAAACCCCTTTTGGCCCACTTTTCCAAGGCCCAAACATGGCCCATCAGTTCAAATTTGACACACAATCAATCCAAAAACCGATTCAATCCCATCTCAAATTCAAATTCAAATCCAAAATCAATTCAATTCAACCTAAATTCAACCCGACTTGTAAATTCCAGTTCGATTCAAAACTTCATTCAATCATTCATTCATTCAAAAATTCAATCCAATTCAATCCTCATTCAATTAAATTCAATTCCAAATTCAAATTCAATTCAAATTCAAATTCAATTCCTTCCAGTTACAATTCAATTCCACTTCAATCTCGATTTCATCTCAATTCCAATTCAAATCAAAATTCAACTTCGATTTCAATTTCATTCCAATTTCCCCACATTCGAATGTCTCTCAGACCCGAGTGTCTCACAGACCAGAGCATCTCACAGACCCGAGCGTCTAACAGATCCGAGTGTCTCACAGACTTTGACATCTCAAGATTTCAAACGTCTTATAGACCCGAGTGTCTCACAGACTATAACATCCCACACATCAAACATCAGAACTTCCAAAAACCCTAAACCGTGAACTACATAAGGTCTGATCCAACAGGGAGTTGAGTACATAGGCACCCATTTAGGGTGCGACCCCATTCCAAACAAAAAACCCTTTTCCCCTTCTAAGGTGGCTCTCATTTCTCTCAAACCTTCTTCAGCCCCACAAACTTCAAACCATCAGACTTCAAGTCTTGTATATTTACTCAACCTTAGACTTTCCCAAATCCACATTCTATACTCATCCGAATTCATCAATCCTTTCATTTGGCGCTAGCTTGGCAGAAAACTCGCCTCACCCACTCGTTTTCTCTCCCCCTGTCCTAATCATATCCTTGGCTTTTAAATGAATCTCTCTAAAAAGGTTTTGAAAGAAGGCAATCCCGACAATTGGAGACCGAGGTTTCCTCGGGCACCAATCCGAAGTCGTGGTCGTTGCCACTTCTAAGGGGTGTAACCCAGTGCGAACCCACAATAGAATCTCTAACATGACCAGATAAGTCCTATCCATAGGCAATAATCTCAGAGTCAATTAACGGTTCTTAGAACCCTCCTTCCCGTCCTTCCTAGTTATCATAGGTAAAACTAGGTGGCGACTCTAGTCAATTCCACCTTATAGAGGCATAAGTCCGCGTGGAGCCCATTGAGAGCGAGTGTAGTGCACACTTGCACTCCCCCTTATGCTTTCTGGGAAAGACGGACGATTTTAGTAGGTATTTGAGGGATGCCAAGAATAACGGGTTTTCACCCTCCACAGAATGGCAAATTTTTTAGGATCTAGGCTTTTCAGTCAGACTATATTTAGATAGACCCCCCTCATACCGAAAAATCACCCTCCACAATGCCATGTCGCCGCTTGACCACCGAAGTGAATCGATGCAAGACCAAACTTCAAATTGTCAGGAGTGTGGTCAATAGAGAAGAATTTCTCAATCTTGCAGAGCCATTCTTTAAGCCTGTCACCATTAAACCGAGGGAAATCAAGCTTGGCAAGACACGTCACTCCAGAATACGAGTGCTTGCGGGCGGGTGTCTCAAAAGATCGTTCAAATTCACCAGAGTGCCTGTCGGAAGCTACAGTAGTATGCAAACGAAGAGCTTCAAAAAGGTCAGTTATGCTTTTATCGATCTTTTGATTCTGCTCCTCAATTTTTGAATTTTCTTCCTAGAACATCGCTTGAATCTGCGGTTGCAACGACGATTCAAGCTCCTTCACCATGTCCATGATGAGCTGAGATGTTCTTGTTTCTGCCATGGTGATAGTAGGACCATGTGGAATCTGATACCTATGTTACAGACTTGTAACAATGGAACAGTAGAAAGGGAGAGCTTAATGTTCAGAGAAAAACAACTCTATATTCTGTTCTTGCAAACCGTAAGGAGGAGAGAATTATAGTCATGCATAGAACATAGTGGATAGTTGACAGAGGGAGAAAGAATAAAGGATTCTGTATTATTGTATTGATATCTTTTCTCAGTAAGCAACATATGTATTTATCTATATACATTTGCTAACTGTCACAATAACAACCACTTAACAACTAACAACCTGTTCACTAATACATGTAAGCAATCTGTTATGAATTGGAATCTACAATTAATCTATAACAATATTGGTCACATACATGTAAGCTCAATGTACATGTTACTTCTTGTGAAAGCGATTGAGATTCAACAGTAAGGAACACGACAGGCATGAGGGGAGATGTTTAGTCTCTATTAATTTAGATAAAGAGGAGATGTTTCTCTGTTCTAATAAAATTATCCATTGGTATTGAGAATGAGGTTTGTGTTTTTCACGTTGAAAACTATGCATTGGTGCTTTCTGCTGTCTAACCATATGCCTCGATGATGAGTGGAGAAATAATAAGTCTGTCAGTTTCCTATATAGTCCAATGAAGTTACTGGTGTTACTGCATATGTTCTAGACTTTTGTGAGGGTTTTGTTACTGTTTTTGCGGCAAAGGTTAGGTCCAGAGCTATAGAAGGTTCTTGATTTTGATGGAAGAGAGTAGAACCTGGTTTGACAGTGTATTGCTTATTCTTAGTGTAGTGTCAAATCCATTTGTCTTGAGAGGTTAAAGAGATTGGGGTGGTAGCAATTTGCTCACTTTCATAGGGGAGATATTAAAAATTTAACGACCAGCAGACATATTGATCTATTGTTCTTAAGTCATTCATTATCTCTCCAGAAGGTAAATTGACTTCTTCTCATATGCTCAGTTTCCCTTGTATCTAACATTCACTTTCCACCGAAGATATTATGGTTTAATGAAGATATTGAATTCAAACACCAGGGTACCTGATATGCGTCAGCTTTTGCATACCCGAGAAACTGCAAAGTTAAAATCAGGGGAACAATTAATGCCTTTAACTCGTCATTTCTTATGAAACTAAACTGACTTTTGTAGACTAAAAGAAAGATTTAGAATCAGGTAGAATTCATCGCTAATACACCATTCAATGTAAGCAAGAACAGAACAGTTTAAAGGATGACATGATTCCACTAGTTTTGATTTTGACCAGAAAGAAAGACGGTAGAAGGATAACTGATAAGTGGTGAAATAGTGCTATTTCAAGGTCTTTATTCACCTTCATTTTATTTGGTGCACGACTTATTTCACCACTTTATGGAGTACTTTTGTGATTATTAGTGAGCTTATACTTTTGACATATTTGAATAGGTAAATACTCATGTGAGTACATTTTGAAAGCTAAAATTGAGGATGCATCCATGTTTGAGCACTTCGGGAAGGATGCCAAGCCAAGGGGAAGCACCGGGAGAATTCCAGCACAAAGAAGAACTTCATGCCTTCTGATAAGTGTCCAAATTGAGCATGTTTTATAGGTGTATTTCATATATTATATTAGCACTTTTCTTGCTCATTTCTCCACTTTGGTTAATTTTCCTCTAGTTTATGTTTTATTAGTTATCTCACAAATTTATTGGTTAAACATGAGGAAAACCAAGCTAGGAGCAAAGTAGACAAAGAGACGAACATAGGCGCAAACGGCTCGAAAAACGGAGTCCAAACGAAGAAGCTAGAGCCGGTCAAAGTTCGTAAAAGAAAACAAGTCAAGGACTTTTGTACGTGTCGTGTCCGCTCATTTAAGGCCGGACAAGAGCCGGACGTGAGTAAACATGTCCGCCCAAACAAAGCCGGACAGAAGGCCGGACGTGAAGAAATGAAACCGTGTGTTGTCCGCGGAAGTAAGGACGAACGTGAGCAAACGCGTCCAGGTCTTGGCCGGATAAATAAGCCCGGACGTGAGACAAGAGCAGAGAAAAACCGTGTGAGACGTCCGGCCCTAAATGGCCGGACACAAACCCGGACGCGGCAAATGTGAATACGACCGTGGAATTATGGACGGACAAAGGTCGGACACTTAATATGTCCGTGGATTTATGGACGGACAGAAACAAGGACGCGTGTAAATTCCCAGATCGCGACTGGTCTTCGCCGACTGTCTTCCCAATTGCTTCTTCCTTTCGGCGCCATATCCATCTACTCCGAGCTGTATCAGGAGCCTACCTTAATTCCCTCACGCGTCTGTCTCTAGCTTTGTCTGCAATCAATCTTCAACCTCTTCCCTTCCTCTATATAAACGCACTACACCTTCAACCAAATACACACGATTACTCCCCAGAACTCAACACTCCAAATCACTCATTCCACATACAAATCCTACGTACGCTCCACTCTTCGTTCTCTTCATTTCTCCATTCACCATCCTCACCTCCATTACTCCGTATTATTATTACGTCCAACCTCTGTCTGACTTATTACCAGTTAATATGTCAGGCTAAAGAGGATTTTCTCCGGGCGAAGGTTTAGCTGTAGTTTGTTTAATTGTGTAATCTATATTTCTACCGGTTAAAATAAATACAGTTTGTTACGATTAAAGTTTATCTCTCACCTTTTTAATAAATTTCATCGATTATTAAAAAGCTTTACTAAATCTGTTTTAATCTGATCGGTGACAAACAGATAGGTTAATTAAGCCGTAAATCTGTAGGAAACTTATTTTCATCGGATAAGTTAGTACTCAGTTGCAAGAATATAATTCCTCACTTAATTCCGTTTACTAGTGCTTGCTTGAGTTTTCATCGGACCTTGCATTTTCTGGTAAACGAGTTCTTATGAGTCTATGATTAGTCCTTAAGATAATAACAGGAATTTTGCCAAACTATAATAAACCGGTAGAGATAGCATAATTAATCAGATTATATAAACCTGAACCCGGAGTTCCGTTTAATTTATCTTCAACTCAGTTAATTTTATCTGTTGTTTTACTTTACAAAAACAAGTCAATTAATTCCCCCTCTTGTGACAAGCTTAGGTACTATAATTCGCTTAGTCCCACGGTTGATCCGGTCGCTTACACTTACTATACTACTACGACCGGGTTTTTTTGCAGCCCGACGGTTATTTTGAGTTTAATTTCTTTCTTTTATTTAATTACACCAGTTCCAACCACTCACGATAACAGTCTGCAAAATGGCGCCGTTGCCGGGGACTTGATTTATTCTAGTCCCTAAGCCCCGGATAATTCACCTGTTATATTATAATATTCTGTTACTATTACTTTGGACATCTAACTTCGGACATCTGACTCGGACATCTGACTTCTGACATCTAATTACTAACTCTTTATTTTATTGTCATTTATTTTCAGTCATTTAATTTCCATTGTCCTTCAAATTTCCAGTAACTAACTACTAACTTCAATTTCCAGTATACTAACTACTAACTTAAATTTCTGTCATTTAATTTTCTGTCATTTAATTTCCATTGTCTCTAACTACTAACTTAAATTTCTGTCAACTAATTCCTAACATTTTTATTTATTTTAACACATCACGAGTTTCTTTTTCTGTTTTGAGTGGTGAATGCCTTTTACCAGGTCACAGCCTCCCGGAAAATATTAATAATCACACGGTTGGTTACATCCAGAGATCGAGAGAACCTTTCTGCGCACCCTAAGGCAGAGACGAACTCAACAAAACATTACCACCACAGTGATAGAATCTAACCCGGAAGCTGACATGGCATCTACACCAGCTACAGTACGAAACATCAACAGGCCGTCTAATCTAGGACAACAGCCTGCCATCATCCTTCCTCACCTTACCCCATCCGAATACGATGAATGGCAGAAGAAACTAAAGCCATATCATCAAATCCGATGTGTAAAGGAGTTGGGCATGTTCGATGGCACCAATCCTGACGAAGCTCTGTTACATGTTACCAAGTTCTTGCAGCATGCCAACAGTCTAACTGCGACCGACGCAGTACTCCAGTACGCAAGACTGTCATTATTCCCTCACAGCCTGACGGGAAACGCGAGCAAATGGTATCATAGCCTGACACCAAGTACCATGGTACTTGGGATGAAATAGCCACCAAGTTCTACGACAAATTCCTGCCCCCGAGCCGAACGTTGGAAATGATTGCTGAAATCTACAATTTCAAGCAGCCAGGGTCGGAAAACATTTGTGAAACTTGGGACCGTTTCAAAGGACTACTACTTACTTGTCCTCACCATGGTCTGACGAAAGAGCAAGTATCACAATTGTTCTACAAAGGCTTAATCGGTCCGTGCAGAACAATGGTACTATCCTCTTAGGGGCTGATATTCTGAAAAAGCCGGACAAGTTTCTGAACAGCATGGAGTCTCTCTGTGAAGAAATCAGAGACTGGGCCTCCGGTGGATCAAGGAGCGGCACTCCAGGTTTATACCATGTTGGGGAAAGTGATAACAAGTTTGACCTGCTGATGAAAAGCCATGAGCAACTCATGGAGAGCAATGCTCAGCAGGCAACAAAAGTAAGTACTCTGCAGAAAGTGGTTGAGCAGATGGCTATGAATTCCTACCCCCAGCAAGCTAAGTTGATGATTTCCCGATCATCTACAATCCCTCCAGGCTATGCTCCTCTGTCCCAATCATCTCCTGTTATTTCTTGTACACAATGTGGTGGGCCTCATGACTATGAACAATGCCCCCAACTACAAGAATTAAAAGCAGCGAGGAAGCAAACTATCTCACCAACAATTCAGGGTACAGGCAACCTTGGCAACGTAACATGCAATCCAATCTTCGCTACTCAAACACCGACAATATCCAAAACCCACATACACTACAACCATCTCAAAATTACAGACCTCAGTCCAATTTTCAAGGAGGCCAAAGGCAATATCAGCAACAGCCTTATGGCAATGATGCTTCTTCGAGTCGACCAACTCAACCTCCTTCGAATCCTGAATCTGAAATGTCTCAAATGCAAGAGATGTTTAAGGCAATGATGGGTAATCCCGAGACACGCAAGAGGAGGTCGCAGCCCTGCAAAGACCAAAAAGCCTTGCAATCTCAGATTCAACAGTTACTCACCCAACAAAGACCACCTGGTCATTTTCCTTCACAGACAAACCCTAATCCAAGAGAGCAAGCAAATTCAATCCTTATAGAAGATGGCACATTCCAATCAGCAAACTTGAGTGCAGTCTCCCTAAGGAGTGGAAGAGAACTTGCTACCAGAAAAGAAAAAGAAAATCAAGAAGAGGCCAGCATCAATGATGCAGACACAGCCAATCCAACCTTACCTCCCCAGAAATCCAAGTTCCTATTCCTGCTACTCCATCTCCATCCCAAATAACTATCGACATTCCATCTTCATCTCCTAAAAACAGTGAACTCCCATTTCCCAACAGGATGAAAAAGAAACACCTAGATGAGCAGTTTTCCAAATTCTTGAGCATTTTCAAGAAACTGACTCTCGACATACCTCTAATCGATGCTTTGCAAGAGATGCCTAACTACGCCAAATTTTTAAAGGATCTCTTAACAAAGAAGAAAAAGAAACCTGGAAAAGAAACAGTGCACCTCACGGAGGAATGCTCTGCTGCGCTTCTTCGAGCACTCCCTCCCAAACAAACAGATCCGGGAAATCCCGTTATCCCGTGTTTTATAGGTGGAGTGGACTGTGGAAGCGGTTTATGCGACCTGGGAGCCAGTATTAATATCATGCCATATGCCACCTTCTTGAAAGTAAAAGGAGGAGAGATGCAACCGGTTCCTTTCAAACTCCAACTAGCTGACAGATCAGAGATCAAGCCAATGGGAATAGTCCGAGATCTGGTAGTTGGAGTGTCTCGCTTTATCTTTCCAGCTGACTTCGTCATTCTAGAAATGGACGACGATGTTGAGGTTCCCCTGATTCTAGGCCGACCGTTTCTAAGTACTGCCAAAGCCATAATTGATGTCCACGATGGAAAGATCACTTGAGATATGAGGATGAAACGATCGAATTCGACATGCAGAAAATGATGAAGAAAAGTTCTAACTTTTCTCCTCACGCTAAGACAGTGGGATTAACAGATGATGAGGAGGAGGAAGGCGATTTTTCTACAGATGAGGACATGTATTCCCTATCTTCCATCCCGAAAGCTGAAACTGAACCGCTAGAGCAAGTTTATGTACTTCTCTAGAAGAAAAGGTGGAGGATCCGGAAGTTAACGCCATGCTGGCGTATGTGGAGAGAGGAAAGGCAAGTTTTCAAGCCTACCGCCACCAATGAAAGACTGACAGAATACCTCAAAAATCAATTCCATCTATAGAACAGCCACCAGAGCTCGAGCTTAAGGAGCTACCTTCTAAACTCAAGTATGCCTTTTTAGCTGAAAATGACCATTTGCCTGTCATTATTTCCTCTTCTCTGAATTCCGGGGAGGAAACGAGGTTACTTGAGATATTGAAGAAGCAAAGACAGCAATCGGGTGGACTATTGCTGATATAAAAGGAATTGATCCCTCCTACTGCACGCATCACATCTACATGGAGGACAATTACAAAACTGTCAGGCAACCCCAACGTCGGCTAAACCCTAACCTAAAGGAGGTAGTTAAAAAGGAGGTTCTGAAACTCCTAGACGCAACATCATTTATCCTATCTCTGACAGTCCATGGGTGAGTCCTGTACAAGTTGTCCCGAAGAAGGGGGGCATCGAGGCTGTTGTGAATGATAAGGGAGAGGCTATCCCTCAAAGAAAAATCACTGGTTGGCGCATGTGTATCGACTATAGGCGCTTAAATTTGGCAACCAGGAAAGATCACTTCCCTCTCCCCTTTATCGATCAGATGTTAGAGAGACTAGCAGGGCAAGAGTACTACTGCTTTTTAGATGGGTTCTCAGGGTACTTCCAAATACCAATCGCACCAGAGGACCAGGACAAGACCACTTTCACTTGTCCATACGGCACCTTTGCGTACAGACGAATGCCCTTCGGATTATGCAATGCCCCTGCTACCTTCCAGCGATGCATGCAAGCTATATTCACTGATTTCATCGAACAAAGCATAAAGGTATTCATGGATGACTTCTCTGTCTATGGCTCTAGTTTTGATAAATGCTTGGCACAACTTGATTTGATCCTAGGACGGTGTGAGGACACAAATCTCGTTTTGAACTGGGAAAAATGTCACTTTATGGTCAAGGACGGGATTGTCCTTGGACATAAAGTATCGGCTGAAGGAATAGAGGTGGATAAGGCCAAGGTAGAGGTTATAGAGAAATTACCGGCACCAACCTCTGTTAAAGATATTCGAGCGTTTCTCGGGCATGCAGGATTCTATCGACGGTTTATACAAGACTTCTCAAAAATCACTAAACCATTGACCGACCTGCTACAGAAAGATGCCCCGTTTCATTTTGATGATAAGTGTTCAGCTGCTTTCAAACAATAACTCAAAAACTGGCATCTGCACCTGTTGTCATATCACCCGACTGGTCTCTCCCGTTTGAGATCATGTGTGATGCAAGTGACTATGCAGTGGGGGCAGCTCTATGCCAGAAAAAAGAGAAGATTCTAAGAGTGATTGCTTATGCCAGCAGGACACTAAACGATGCCCAGAAGAACTATACTACCACTGAAAAAGAGCTTCTGGCTATAGTATTCTCCCTTGATAAGTTCAGGTCGTACTTATGGGGAAGCAAGTCATAGTGCACACAGACCACTCTGCTCTCAAATACCTATTTGCAAAACAAGAAGCCAAGCCTCGCTTGTTGCGCTGGATTCTTCTACTGAAGAGTTTGACATAGAAGTCAAAGATAAGAGCGGAAAATTAAATGTCGTCGCTGACCATCTCTCCGGTTAGTAACTCCTATGGATAGTGTGCCTATTAACGATTCTTCCCCGATGAGACTGTCTTTTCTATCACCAAGGTACAAGAGCCATGGTATGCGGACCTGGCCAATTATTAGTCTCTGGAACAATACCATATGATCTATCTTACTCCCAGAAGAAGAAATTTCTTTCTGATTCAAAACATTATTTCTGGGAAGATCCATATTTGTTCCGAGTCTGTGCGGATGGGTTGATTCGCCGGTGTCTCCCTGAAGATGAGGTTCACAGCGTCATACATTTTTGTCACTCACGGGAAGCCGGTGGTCACCATGGACCCACAAGGACCGCTGCCAAGATCCTGGCCTCAGGATTTTATTGGCCGACTCTTCACAAGGATGTTTACCAATTCTGCACCCAATGTGATAATTGTCAGAGAATGGGTAACACATCTAGGAGACATGAAATGCCACAACAGGGAATACTAGAAGTGGAACTCTTTGATTGTTGGGGCATTGATTTTATGGGACCGTTCCCTTCCTCAAGGGCCACCAATATGTTTTAGTGGCAGTGGATTACGTGTCAAAATGGGTAGAAGCCATACCCTGTCATCATGCTGATTCAAAGACCGTAACCAAATTCCTTAAAAAGCACATCTTTACCCGTTTTGGCGTGCCTAGAATTATTATCAGTGACGGAGGATCCCACTTCTGCAACCGTTCATTTGAAGCGCTTATGGGTAAATACGGGGTACGTCACAAGGTAGCTCTACCTTATCACCCCCAGACAAACGGCCAGGCAGAAGTTTCAAACCGTGAGTTAAAATGGATTCTCCAGAAAACGGTTAACTCATCACGAAAGGATTGGGCATTAAAGTTAGATGATGCGCTTTGGGCTTACCGCACCGCATTCAAGACTCCCATCGGGATGTCTCCTTTTAAGCTTGTCTATGGGAAATCATGCCACCTGCCTGTAGAGATGGAACATAAGGCATATTGGGCAATCAAGGCCCTAAACTTCGATATAGAAGCCGCAGGAGAAAAGCGTAAGTTTCAACTTTCTGAACTCGAGGAGTTAAGAGATCAGGCATACCGCAGTGCGACAATATACAAGGAGCGCACCAAGAAACACCATGACCAAATGATCCACAAACGCGACTTTAAGGTTGGCGACTGGGTGCTGCTTTATAATTCCAGATTGAAAATATTCCTGGAAAACTCAAATCTCACTGGACTGGCCCATTCCAAGTAGTTGGAACTACTCCTTTTGGTGCTTACGAACTCCAGCTGCACTCAAGTGTGGGGGAGCTCTACACACTCTACGAAATTTGGGAAGTACACTCTTTCCCTTTTGCTGTGCCCTATTAATTTAATTCCATCTACGCAATGAGGGCATTGCTTCAGCTTAAGTGTGGGGGAGAGTCGGGCATTTTGTGCTTAAAATGTTTAAATCTCTCTGCTTATCTCGCATGTGTTCAAAATCAAAATTATGGACCCTGCTAATGTAGGTTGTTCTCTTATTGAATAAATATTATTATGAATTGTGGGATAAATGGTACAAATTTTTAAATTTTAATTACTTTTGAGGAGCATTTTTATGCGGTGTGACCAAATGATCTGAAATGGTTGGATTTTTATTGCTCAGGGGTTCTTTCTGTCTTCTCTCTTAGGGATTGCTAAGGGGTGCTTCTCTGTTAAAAAATAAATATAATAAGCAAGGGACTTGCGAGACACCATTGGTAACCAACAAAGAGAGTTGAGTGTTCTTAAATACAAAAGCTTGATGCTTAAATATTATCTTCTCATCTCTTATGCAAAAGTGAAACAAATGCATGAATCTATTTTTCCTTTTGTTTTCTCCTCAATGCCCATTCTTGAGAGAAGTTGGCCGTGGTAAAAGTTCTCAAAGTCACCTAAACAAAGAAGCATTGAAGTACTCCGGATCATACCCCGAAACTCTATATTTTATTATTACCCTGAGCACACCTATGCCACCAGCAGTTGATGGATCACACTCCTCGAAAAGTTCAAAGATCATGTTTATGCTACCCTTCATAATAATATTTGTTAGTATTGAGCATTCCCTACTTACTTGGGTACATGGTTTTGCTTGAGGACAAGCAAAAAGATAAGTGTGGGGGTGTGATAAGTGTCCAAATTGAGCATGTTTTATAGGTGTATTTCATATATTATATTAGCACTTTTCTTGCTCATTTCTCCACTTTGGTTAATTTTCCTCTAGTTTATGTTTTATTAGTTATCTCACAAATTTATTGGTTAAACATGAAGAAAACCAAGCTAGGAGCAAAGTAGACAAAGAGACAAACGCATAGGCGCAAACGGCTCGAAAAACGGAGTCCAAACGAAGAAGCTAGAGCCGGTCAAAGTTCGTAAAAGAAAACAAGTCAAGGACTTTTGTCCGTGTCGTGTCCGCTCATTTAAGGCCGGACAAGAGCCGGACGTGAGTAAACATGTCCACCCAAACAAAGCCGGGCAGAAGGCCGGACGTGAAGAAATGAAACCGTGTGTTGTCCGCGGAAGTAAGGACGGACGTGAGCAAACGCGTCCGGGTCTTGTCCGGATAAATAAGCCCGGACGTGAGACAAGAGCAGAGAAGAAAACCGTGTGAGACGTCCGGCCCTAAATGGCCGGACACAAACCTGGACGTGGCAAATGTGAATACGACCGTGGAATTATGGACGGACAAAGGGCGGACAAGACTTAATATGTCCGTGGATTTATGGACGGACAGAAACAAGGACGCGTGTAAATTCCCAGATCGCGACTGGTCTTCGCCGACTGTCTTCCCAATTGCTTCTTCCTTTCGGCGCCATATCCATCTACTCCGAGCTGTATCAGAAGCCTACCTTAATTCCTTCACGCGTCTGTCGCCAGCTTTGTCTGCAATCAATCTGCAATCAATCTTCAACCTCTTCCCTTCCTCTATATAAACGCACTACACCTTCAACCAAATACACACGATTACTCCCCAGAACTCAACACTCCAAATCACTCATTCCACATACAAATCCTACGTACGCTCCACTCTTCGTTCTCTTCATTTCTCCATTCACCATCCTCACCTCCATTACTCCGTATTATTATTACGTCCAACCTCTGTCTGACTTATTACCAGTTAATATGTCAGGCTAAGGAGGATTTGCTCCGGGCGAAGGTTAGTTTAGCTGTAGTCTGTTTAATTATGTAATCTATATTTCTACCGGTTAAAATAAATACAGTTTGTTACGATTAAAGTTTATCTCTCACCTTTTAATAAATTTCATCGATTTATTAAAAAGCTCTACTAAATCTGTTTTAATCTGATCGGTGACAAACAGATAGGTTAATTAAGCCGTAAATCTGTAGGAAACTTATTTTCATCGGATAAGTTAGTACTCAGTTGCAAGAATATAATTCCTCACACTTAATTCCGTTTACTAGTGCTTGCTTGAGTTTTCATCGGACCCTGCATTTTCTGGTAAACGAGTTCTTATGAGTCTATGATTAGTCCTTAAGATAATAACAGGAATTTTGCCAAACTATTATAATAAACCGGTAGAGATAGCATAATTAATCAGATTTATAAACCTGAACCCGGAGTTCCGTTTAATTTATCTTCAACTCAGTTAATTTAATCTGTTGTTTTACTTTACGAAAACAAGTCAATTAATCCCCCTCTTGTGACAAAGCTTAGGTACTTAATAATTCGCCTTAGTCCCACGGTTCGATATCCGGTCGCTTACACTTTACTATACTACTACGACCAGGATTTGTTTGCAGCCTGACTGTTATTTTGAGTTTTAATTTCTTTTCTTTTATTTATTACACCAGTTCCAACCACTCACGATAAACAGTCTGCACCTTCCTGGACTCGACCAACCTTGGGACCGACCCTGGGAGGGTCGGTCCTACCTTGTCTAATTCTTCCGTAACACACTGGAGTCGACCGACCCTGGGACCGACCTTAAGTAGGGTCAGTCGAACTTAAAATGTCACGTGCTTCCTTCTTCAAAGGGTCCGACCGACCCACGGGACTGACCTTGGCAAGGTCGGTCGGACGGAAAATTTGCCTAGATTGATGTTTTAAAATGCTGAGTTTTGGGGCATTCTTCCTCATTCATTACCACCCACGATACCAGCTAGAAAGAAGAGATATAGAGGCGAAAATAAGGGAGAAAAGAAGAGGAGAAAAGAAGAGAAGAAGAGGAGGAAGAAGAGATTGAAGATTCAACCTCCATTAAAGCTCAAGAGCTCCTCCAGGGCTAACTCTCCCTCTTTCCTCTCTTAATGTCTGAGTAGACTTATTTGTATCCTAGGATGGGGCTTGACCCTATTTTTTCTATTGAATGCTAGAAACCTAACTCATTTAATACTCTTGTTTTATCCCCTTCAATATCAATTAATGCTTTGAATTGATCTCTTATTGCATTTATGGTGGTTCCATCCTACATTTGAGTTTGAGTTTGGAATTTGACTAAAAGGGGGATAAACCCTAACTTTTTCTCTCTTGATTTTGGGGGTAAAATCTTAGGGCTATTATTTAAGAGTGTTTGCTTAATGCTACTTAGTGACTTAAACCTCCTTTAATTAAGGGGTTTGACTAATTAGGTAAAATTTGGGTTTCCCATGATTTGGGAATTCATGAATTGAGCTCTAATAGACAATGAGATAATGAGTTATGGTTATGAGATTCCTTGAGTGAATTAGGTGATTCCTCACTATCCTAGGGTACTTTTTCCATCAATTCCATCAAACACCAATTTACTGTTTTATTGCTTTCCATGACAAACAATCAAGCTTGCCTCCGGCTAAACCCCCGTTTACTGTTTTTATTTGTGTTTTACTAAAGTACCGAAGCTTGGGAGTTAGAAACCAATTTCCTTGTGGATACGAAACTTGTTATATTACAACGAACTGGGTGCACTTGCTCGTTTAGCTAGGTTTAATTACTTATGTTAGTAATTTTCCCAACAATAACAATGCTCACTCATTTTTTGTAAAAGAGCAAAACCGGATTGTGGTTAACTGAAACTTAGAAACAATAGGTTGTAGCTGCTGTATAGCTTTATGGACACAACCTATATGGACATGGAATAGCTAGAATCACTTCTATGAGACGAAAACGAAGGAACCTGATGAAACCCGCTATTATAATGCCGTAGATAGCTAAACAGAGGTGATAGAGAAGGAAAAGAATTCTCCCTAAGGAGCCAAATCAGGTGTAGCCTGCCTATTCCACAAGAGTGGCCAAAAACAATACCCAAAACAATGCCCCTTACTCACCTCCCAGCCCTTACCTTAAATAGCTAGTATATTAACATACGACAAAAATGACTTACTGCAGAATAACAACCTCTGCCCATAGACAAACCCACTACCCCATGTCCCCATCTAATATTATTCCCTCCTTCACAAGGCACTGGTCCCCTCTCTCTTTTAGTCCCCACATGTACTCCCATTATCCCTCCCCCGTTAAACCACCTTGTCCTCAAGGTGGAGAGAGGAGTAGAGTAACAGTGATAATGATGAGAAGGCAGCAGCAACGGCAGCGCTAACGGATCCTGGGAAGCAAGGAATTCTCCTGAAACTTCTCCTGTTGTTTGCCGTTCTCTGCCGCCGTGATTGACGTGGCCAAGGGGAACCAATTCCCTGCAAGACTCCGCCAACCTCTCCATTGATATGAATCTGGTGGGCGAAGATCGAAGGCGTGGTGGATTTCCATTTTTGCCTGGCCCCAAAACTGTTGGAATAAGCTCGATTGTGGAACACCCCAATTAATTTAGGGTTAGAAATGGAGAAATGGACGTCGGTTTGGGTTCCTCTAATTTCCGTTTTGCTTGTATATACCAGTATGGAAGGCAGCGTTCTTATTATTGGGAACTGGGCCGGTTTAGAGCAAACTAACCGATTCTGGGCCTGCTTGGGGAAAAAAATTCATTCTCTGACTAATGCAGCCGCCCCCTTTCCCAAAGCTACGATCGTCGCCAGACGTCTTCATCTCATCAATACTTTTGCAACTTGACTTCCTCTTCTCGCGGACTCCCTGCGACCGGCGACCGGTGACGATGAGACTTCCACCCTGTCGGAGAGAATGACCTGGACTGAAGACTGCAACTGAGCGCCTGTATGAACGAGGAGGGAGACCCGACATGGAATCTGGGCTCTGAATCACTCCAGGTACCCGATCGAACCTAGGTATCATTGTTCCTCTTTTTCTTTTCTTCTTCCTTATTTTCTTCTCCTTCTTCAAACGATGGACCAATCTCTGTCTTCTCCTTTTTTCTGTTTCCCCCAACCCTATATGGCTATGCCGGGAATTCCTCCCTTCCGTCCGGTTACTTTCTCTCTTTCTGGAATTCGATTTTCCACCACTCTTCCTTCCCCTTGCCTTCGGTCCTTTAGTAGTGTCACCGTAGGCTGGGTTGTTAGATTCCAGTTTCTCCACTTCCAGCAAATCTTCAAGCAATTCTGATTGAAGAGACGGGTTCGAGAAAACACCCGGTATCGACCCCTCAGTCACTTCTTCATTCTGCTTGCCGATTGGTTCCTTAATCACCGTTTCTTGTCTCGTTTGAGAGTGATTAGAGTTCTGAAACCTTTCAAGGAGTAGTTTCTGGAAATCTACCCAAGGCGGTTCACCGAAATTAATCCACAACACTTTGAACCAGTTAAAAGCTTCTCCCACCAAACAATCACTCGTTGCTTGAAACTAGAAGCAATCGGGGATGGATTTGACAGTAAAATATTCCTCCGCCTTGTTCAGCCAGCCATGGGGGTCTTCTCCATTGAAGATCGGAGGCTCTTCTGTATGTATCGAATACATTGCTTTATATATGTATATATATATTTTTTCTTCCAGATCTAGACTGAAACCTTTTGTAAATCTTGCCCAACTTCCACGCCCAAGAGTGTGGCTCTGGTACCAATTGATGAAACCCGCTGTTATAATGCCGTAGATAGCTAAACAGAGGTGATAGAGAAGGAAAAGAATTCTCCCTAAGGAGCCAAATCAGGCGTAGCCTGCCTATTCCACAAGAGTGGCCAAAAACAATACCCAAAACAATGCCCCTTACTCACCTCCCAGCCCTTACCTTAAATAGCTAGTATATTAACATACGACAAAAATGACATACTGCAGAATAACAACCTCTGCCCATAGACAAACCCACTACCCCATGTCCCCATCTAATATTATTCCCTCCTTCACAAGGCAGTGATCCCCTCTCTCTTTTAGTCCCCACATGTACTCCCATCAGAACCTCATCTGCAGAATCTAATCAAATTTACTGGTGTTATACCCTCTCGTCTTTGTTCCATGTGGAGCTATTTAATGATTTTCTATTTCCTTCAACCTAGCAATCATTATTTATTTCAAGAGATATGTGCAATAAATTCAATAAGTTTATACCAATCTGAGAGAGCAATGCGCACAAGGATAGGGGTGTCTTTGGTTGCAGTGCTATATATGCCTTACCGAAGGACTGTCAATGGTATAACATGAATCTGTCTCCTTCCACATTTTCATAAAAACTTTTTGACTTTGCAAGATGAGATTTCTCGATATTCTAAAAACACTGCTAATCAGATTTCTTACTCAACTATAATATTAATCCTTCTTATTTTTGCTTCTGTGTTAGCTATTTATTTAGGAATTTTTTTTCTGCTTCTTAGATGATTGCAGCTCTCAGGAATGAGCTCAAGGTCTTCCAAATTGTCGGCCCCTTTCAATACCGAGCAAGAGGTAATTCTGTTATGACTCTGATCCGCATTAATGATTGATTTGTCACTTTTAGCTTTGATAACAATGTGGTGGTGCTCACTTTTTCTTTTTAAATAGAAAGCAATGTTTAGGTGCTGAAATCTGACAAATACGCACGAGTCTCAGTGCTAGGCCTCTATCTATGGCCATGTTTTCGTAGTAGATGAACGTTGTAAGATGAAGCTTGATAGTTTGTAGATGATTTTAAATTAGTGTTCTCGTGCTAGCTGAATGAATATGAAATTACCAAAAAGGTATAAGTTTATTTGATTTTAATAATTATAAATAAAAGGGGTAGAGCAGTGATCAATAAAGTAGAGTGTGGCTTATGAGAAGATATGGAGCTAATAGCTCCTTCAAGTAGCATTTGAAGGGAAGCCCTTAGACTAGATTATAGGAGCTTAAAGTTGGGAGAATAAGCTCCATCTAACCCAAGAATTTTTTGTGTTTCTTTTCATTGTATTTACTGGAGTACATATGCATAATGAATCTGCTGCATTGCTCTCTTTCATGTAGTCTCCCTTTTCCAATTGTTATGCTTCATTGTCTTTTCTCTTACCTTATAATAGTCGTGGGTCATTTTGATTCAAGCCACTTATAAAGCTGAGGGTTAGACTACCAATCTGATCTCTGTACCGCCTAGGCAATATGCTATAAGGTAGGGAGTTTTTGCGCAAAGTAATTGTTCCTGGGAAGGGGATACATGTAGGATTATTATATGTTGGTTATTAATGAATAGAGTAAATGACTGAGAACCCGCTTGAGTTTTTGGGATAATACAGTTAACCCCCTGTTTCAGGGCCGGCTTTGAAGCCGTGTAATCTGGGCAACCGAACAGGGCCCCCATATTTTGGGGGCCCAATTTTTATATATGTCTTTGAGATTTTGTCATAAGAAAATTATATATTGTCAAATTTATTTTAAATGGACTATATCAAAATTTTATGTTTTAAATACATTCAAACATTATAAACATGACCGTTGTGAATGCGTAATTTAATTTATTAATTTTTCTATATTTACATAATTTAATTGATTAAGGGGCCTCATTTAGGCCCCGTTCTATAACGGATGTTGAACATTCATCTAGCTTTATTCCACACATGTCATTTTATTATTGATTGAATTATCCCACCAGAGTACACTTGTAACCAGGCTATTAGTTAACCATGGGTTAACTACAGAGATGAAACAAAACGCCCCAAATGCCGCGTCCCAGCGAACACAACCTTAATATTTTAGAACAGGGCCCCGAAAGTCGTTAAGACGGCCCTGCCCTGTTTTTATCATAATTATTGGTAACCATCTTAAGGTTAAGGTATCTTTGACTACGAGCCCCCGAACTATAACTCTGTTATCAGGAAGTTAACTACGTGTTGACCTGTCAGCTTAATCACATTAATAATGTCATGTTGGATAATAAAACCGCTTAATCAACATCGTCTAACTCTCTCTCATCCCAATTCAGATGCATTTTCGAGGTAGGGTTGACGCTTTTAGGAGAAGAGCAATGCCAATTAAGTAGTGTTTTTTGTCCTGCCTGTTATTTTTAATGTGATTAAGCTAATGAGTCAACATGCAGTTAACATTCTGATGACAGAGTTATAGTTCGGGGGCTCGTAGTCAGAGATACCGTAACCTCAAGATGGTTACCAATAATTATGATAAACACGAGGGGGTTAACTGTATTATCCCAAATGCCAAACCCCGTGGCTTGGTCGGTAGAGGAGTGGTACCTAAGACCAAAGGTTCTAGGTTCGAAACCTACCCACTACTGTAACTATAAAAAAAATTGTATTATCCCAAAACCTCAAGGGGGTTCCGAGTAATTTACTCTAATGAATATATGGCTGCCTTTGATCATGCAAATTTTCCTTCAACATTTTGAGCACCTACAGATTGCTAATTACAAGATCACATAACCTACATTTCCTTCGGTGAGTGCACCTCCCAAGCTTGCCTTAAAGTAAGCTATCGCATTGGACACTGCATGTGCCATACTACACTAGTTGAAAAAACATTTTGAATGACACCATTTAAACCACGGTTTTATATTAAACCGTCGTTTTAAATTTATAAACCACGGTTATTAGCGTAACTGTCACTAATAATGCAATCCTTCGATTTTAAACCACGGTTATGGACACAACAGTCGTTTATGGTTTGACGTCTTAGCAAACAAACGACGGTTCTATTGAAACCGTCGTTAAAAGTTTGGCACCTTATACTATAACCATGGGTTTCTTTGAAATCGTCGTTTATAAGTTTCATCAGAGCGTTTTAAACGCGGTTCTTAGTTAGAACCGTGTTTAAAGGTCGTTAATATTTTACCCCCGCCCGCTTTTCTCTCTTCTCCTCACGCCCTCTCGACTTCTCTAACTCCTGGCGATTTTGAAGCTCAACCAACCAGTACGCCCGCCTTGCCTCCTCCGTCGCCCGCCTTGCCTCTTCCGTAGCCCGCGTCGCCTCCTTTGCCTCGCCCTCATCCACGCGTGCTGCTTCGCTCATCCCGGTTCGCACCTCGCCTCTGCTTCGCTTCCCTGGCTCGCGCGCGCCTCCGCCGCCCAGCACCATGTCCACCGCCCTACCTGATTGAAGGCACGGTAAACCAACCGCACCCCTATAACTGTCAGCCGAAAATGAAGGCTATACTTAGTTAATTTCTGGAACCGGTAAATACTAGTTATCTTCTTTTTTTTTTTCTCCTGTGGTGATAAACTATAACAATAGATGTCCCTATTTCTTCTGTGTTATGATTTGTGAAACATCTTGCAAACCAGATTGAGGAGGGGGGAGTGAAATCTGTTCACTTCTGGAACTGGTAATATATACAACAAAACTCGTATTTTGTTTTGATAATCGGTGAAAAGATTGGGGTTTAATTGCAGTCAACAATAACACACATTTGTCTTGAAACCTTGATACAGAAAGGATGAACAAGGTTAATTGGATTTAGCTATATCGCTTAAGTGTAAGTTGAGTTAATCATGTGTAAGATAATGTTTCTGGGTTCTGATAATAAGTTGAGTGGTAGTATTTTTGTCAACGAACTCATTTTTTTCCAGTAATTTCCAGGTTGTTCGCGCGCTACCTCCGTCCAGTCAACTTCACCGCCACCAAGTCACTCCACCGCCAGGTTAGTAAACCTAAGTGCTAATTCCTTATCAGAAGTATAGTTTTAGATGTTAGGCATGTTAACTTTGGAATATTTTACTGATTTTGTTGAAGAGAGATGGGTTGAACTGGGAGGAGGTAGAATTACGTAGCTCTACAATATGTGTTCAGAATATGGTCAAAACCCAGTTAATCACTACCTTCTTAGCGAAAAAAGGAAACAATTTTCATCTATAGAATATATTATATTTCTAATTATACTAGGCCAAATTGATATTCTAACAAGAGCCGTAATGAACAAGAAAATGTGATAGATTAAGATGATAGAGATACGATGTACCTGAATGATGCTATATAGTATGATAGATATGGTTTGGTCTTGACTTGTGAAGTTTTATCATTTGCACTGCATTCTTATTGTGTGTGGTATGTAGTGAATCCTTAAAGTAAGGTGGTGTGATGTAGGATGCACCTCTTAGCTTGCTATTGTTTGTTTCCTGCTTAAAAAAAATGTGGAGTTCTCTAAAAATACGCAAAGGTCATGCCCAATTTTTTCCAGAATTTAACCTTATTCTAATTTTATGGATAGGTGTTACTACGGTAGAAAAATTCCGTTCCATCCCATTTCTGAGTTGACCATCATTACTCACCAGGTTAGTATTTTAAGAATGATTCAAAACATGTTTGTTCAAATTTATTCGTTTGTTCATTTGTTCAATTATTCATGTTTTTTTTAATTAAAACCTTATCATTTCATTAGGTGTTACTACATCCTGTTTCTCTTCCTCTACCTCCCGTTCTCTGTTTCACGTTCTCTTTGGCGATTCCGACCGAAAAAACAAAAACCGGATTCCAGTCACTGCCACCACCGCAGTTTTTTCTTCCTCCACCGGTTTCAACCTTCTTCGCCAGAACTGAGTCGCACCATTAGAAGACGGGGTTGAAATTCCTCAAGGTAAAATTTTTGCAACCGTAAACTGGTGATCAACTTCCTCCCCTCTCTTCATATTTCTGGGTCCTCGCCGTTGCAGGTCTCTGAAGCTCGATCAAGCACACCAGATTGAAGAGGTGCACTTGAGGCTGAAAACTGGAACCGGTAATTACTTGAACTTATCTTCTCTCTTTGATGAATATGCTAATTTTGATAATGCTTATCGATTACTAGCTGTGTTAGTCAGTTTTATTGTAATGGGTATAGGTATATATTTTTTGTCTGATGATGTCTAATTTGTGCGTGTGCTGAGACAAAATGCTGATATTGTGTTGGATTTGCATAAAAAAGTGTGAACTGAAAATTTAAATGACAAGGGAATTAAATGACAGAAATTTAAAGAACTGAATTTAAATTGCTGGAATTTAACTGACTGAAAATTGAATGTTAGAAATTAGCTTACGGAAATTTAAATGTTAGTAGTTAGATTGCTGAAATTTAAAGGTAGGAATTAGTGTACTGAAATTAAAAGTTAGTTACTGAAATTAAATGACAAAAATTTAAATGACTGAAAATTTAAATACTGAATTTAAAGGTTAGATTGCTGAATTTAAATGTTAGATTGTTAAGTAACACACAAATAATAGAAAAAAAAATTAAAGAGCAGCAAAAAGCTAAACAGAAAACTCAATAAAATTTAAAACTATCAATTAACGTGCCGGAGGTCCCCGGCAAGGGCGCCAAAAACTTGTTGGAGAAATATGTGACTACTTCTACCACTTAGGCAGTGTACCTAATCGTTTTGCGGAGTAGTGGAATTGTGGGGTGTCGAACTCTTGGGGACCTTGCTGTGGTTAAACTGATAGTGTAAATTAACTGAGAATTCTAATTAGACTACTGAACAGAAACTTATCATTTTTTGAGAGAAATTGTGGTTTAGAACTTAATGTAAACAAAACAGTAAATTGAACAATTATTAAAACAGAATAATAATAGCAGTTATAAAACTCTTTTGTTTTTAAGGAAGCACCCCGGGTTGTTCGGCTCACCTATTTTACTCAATTATAATACTATAAACTTTCCTACTTTAGCAATAAACTCAAGAATCTTAATTAGTTTATTGACCGTTCCCTGTCTAATAAACTAATGGTGGCCACGGGTCCGGTTGCACCGGTTCCGGTTTTGGAAAATGGTATTCGTATTCGGAACCGGTTTGGGCGGTTCCGGTTCCGGGTCCGGTTCTGAAATGGATTTCACTTCAGATCGGTCAAAAAACCGGTTCCGGCCGGTTCCGGTTCGGTTTCCGGTTCTGATCGGTTCCGACCGGTTCCGGAGCGGTTCCGGAAAGATTCGATCAGCTCCAGTTGCTTTTGTAGCTCCGATTTGAGATCCGTTTGAGCGCACACGTTGCTCTTTTCATCCACTTTACTCCTAGATAGGTTATTCTTCAAGTTTATAATCTTAATTGTGTAAGAAACAAAGACTTAGGAATTTTTATTGAATTTACAAAAAATAAGGAACAAAGAGAATTTTATTATATGATTCAATGCCTCATTAAAACCTTATTAGGTAAAAACCCATTGGGAAACCCAATAAGGAAAAGAGTACAACTATTTTCTTTAGAGGAGCGCGCGGCCGAGACCCAAAACGATGTCGTTTTGGCCCGATTCCAACGGTAACTTCAACCGGTTCTGTGGCGGTTCCGGTTCCACCGGTTCCGGTTCTCGGTTCCGAATCCGACGACGGTTCCAGGCGGTTTCAGGCGGTTCCGGTTCCAGTTCCGGGCCCGGTTCGGGCCCGAATCTCAAAACATGTATTTGTATTCGGAACCGGCTGAGGTGGTTCGGTTCCGGTTCCCACCGGTTCCCGGCCAGTTCCGGTTCCCACCGGTTCCCGGCCAGTTCCGGTTCCAATCGGTTCCGGGTAGAACCGCCGGTTCCGGGTAGAACCGGACCCGATGGCCACCATTATAATAAACCCTGATTAATTTAAACAACAAGCGCAATCCCTTGTTCAAGTTATTAATAAATTAATCGCATTATAACAATTCCTATTGGAGACTGGTTAACCTATAGGCGAAAACTCGCTTCTAGTCGTTAACCCGTTTTGACTTCTCTTGTCTAGAATCTTGTCTCAGCACTGCATTTTAACAAGAAACTACAAATATCACTTTAATAATTGGCCTAAAAATTAAAGCGCATTAAGGAGGAGAATCAAAATATTGCTTGAACAGATTATATTAGAAAGTCTACGTATCACAGTTTAATAAAATAGGCTTGCTTCTCAACCCGGGAGCTAAGTTATTACCCACTCATAATTATACAAACAACGTCGTAAGCACGCAACCATTAAAACAGAGTACAGTTAAAGAAAAGAAATAGCTCTCTGCATTCGCACGGGTTGTATGGTGGAGAATGGATTTAGAACTGTGAATTGGAATGAGCGAGAGTGTTTCAGAGAGTTGAGTTGTGAACCAACGTGCGCATTTTTCTGATGAAGTAGCAGTGGTTTAAATATAAAGAGGATGAGGATGAAGACAGAACTGGAGTGGAGACAGACGCGTGAGGAATTTAAGGTAGGCGCCTGATACCGCTGAAGGGAGTAGATAATATATGTTTTGCAGCGCCGAAGAATTGGAGAAGACGGTCGGCTTAGTTGCAGCTATATCTGTTGTCCGGCCATTTTTACACGGACAAATTTGGCGTATCATCAGTGTTGTCCGCCCTTTAATCCACGGACAACACACTTCATTGTCTCTTTCCGGCCAAATCTCCTCGGACGTGCCACAGACATATCTTCTGTCCGCCCTTTTATCCGCGAACATACCACAGACACAACTTATCTTGTCCGCCCTTTTTTAACCCGGACATGCCACGGTCTTCTTTGCGTCCGGCCTTCTGTCCGGGTTTGTTTCCACGGACGTGCACTGCGTCCGCCCTCTGTCCGGCCTATTTCCTCGGACGTGAGATGCGTCCGGGTTTCGGTCCGCGCTTCCTTCCGCGGACGTGTGTACTTGTTTCCTTATTATTCTGTAATCTTCAACTGGGCCTAGATATGTCTTTTAGCTCCGTTTCACTAGCCGTTTGTTGCATTGGAAAGCTTGTGAAGTAAACTATGTGATTCCAAGACTTTTTACTGCATTTGATACATAAAATGTATCAGTTCATATCAAAACATAAATCTTAGGAAAAACATACGATAAGTGAGTAATATTATCCTGGAAGTCAGTAAATAAGGTAGATTAAACCCTTAAATGTCTATGTATTTCTCACTTCAAGTCCTCACCCACGGATGCCACGTCTGGGCCACGGACTGCCCACGGGCGACGGCGGATGTTAATTTTCAACTTGATTAATAGGTTTCTAGGGTTGGTCCGTGGCCACAGTCACTAGGTTCGGGGTCACTGACACTTATAATTTTTATCTTTTGCAATTTTGAGATTCCGAGTATTTGGTAGGCCACAAACACTAGGTCCGTGGTGGCTAGATTTTGACATAATTCTAGCTAGAAACCCTATTTTAGGTTAGATTTTTTTCACTTTTAATTTCGGTAAAAAAATGAAAAGAAACACAAAAATACAGAAGCGGCCTCCTTTAGTTAATCAAACTTTAGGTTAACGCCTTTCTTGACATAGTAGAGGAAAAATAGCCTCGAAGGGTAGTGGAAGTAAGTTGAACTCGGAAAAAGCTATATTACCTATCCCCAACCCCGAGCTCTAACCTTTCCTAGTTTACTTAGGTTAAAACTGGGTGGCGACTCGAATAAGTTCCAGTGAGCTAATCTTAGGTTTTAAAGATTATTATTTCATAACATAGCTTTTAAAATTAGGTTGTAAGTGAAACTAGAACCTGAATAGATCTTAGACGCTAGACCGCATATTAGGATAAGGTTCGAAAATCTGGGCCTCATAGACTAAAGACTCTGCTGGGGATACAATTCTTAATTTTAACTTGTTTAATTAGCGGATAAGAAGGTCTAACTTGAAAATGTTATAAAAGGCTTTACCATATTGTTTGATTTACTTTGGTGCGCAGTTTATTTTAAGTTTTATATATATCATGTGAGAGTACGAGGGTTCACACAAACCAACATCCCAGATCCGCTTTAGCCAATCCCTGTTCTAAGACTCACACCTTCGGGTGATGTAAATAAGTTGAGGAAAAGAAGGATACCGCGAACGCTGCATCCCCTTAATGCCCGGGGCTCGGCTCCAAGCAATTATTTGAGCAGTACCCTTACCCAAGCCCATTGATTGGTCCATCAAAGACCCGTTCATAGACGTACACCTCACGCTGATGTGTAAAAACTAGGGAAGCTCAAAGAGGAGAACACGCAAAACCATATCCCTTTGTTGTGACATGAGCCCCGACCTCAAGCACCTCTTCGAATCGATCCTTACCCGGTTGATGGAATCGTCTAGTGAGGACATGCATACTAACCCTATGTGATTTTCCTCTGTGTTTTGATGCTTCTTTGATTGATATACATGTTTGTTTGCTTATGAGTGGTAGCTGAAATAGGATTACTTTCATTTTCATGGGTTAGTCTTTTGGTCCAACGGCCCATTTTAGTCTAGGTGAGTCTTTTCCTTGGGCTATCACCCAAAAAACCTAGATATAAGTAATCTCCCTTTTGGCCTAAAATTTCTAAATCTGAATCATCTATTTAGGTTTAGGCCCATAGGAAAAATCTACTTGAATTCAAAATTCACATGACTTGAAAATCAATTTATGGATCATGTTTAGGTTCTGGCCCAAAGGCCCACCAAGATTCAAAATAAGTTTTTCACTTGAAATATTTTTCGGCACAGCAGCCCATTCATATAATTTCTTCCGACTTGTGTTCCTCACTTCCAGAGCAAGGGTACTTAGGCCCACACACCTATTTGCGGTTTGAAATCATTTCGGCCCACGCCTCACTTCTAGCCCATAGACATTCCAACCCAGGTTTCCACATTATCAAATCATTCTGGCCCAAGTACTTCACTCACAGTTCCAAGCATTCAGGCCCAGGCGCCTAGGTACAATCCTCGAAGCATCTCGGCCCAAGTGCCCCATTCTCAAGATGTTCTGGTCAGAGTGTCTCCTTCCTGAAATGTTATGGCCCAAGTGCCACACACACAGTTTAAAAGCAATCCGACCCAAGTGCCTTAATCATAGTCTAGAAGCATTCTTAGTTTAGATTTATGACTTTTGCCCAAGAGCCCGTTCAGGATTCGTTGGATTCACCTATTTCCAAGTCTTTCATATTCGTCTTTACGGCACATCATGAGTCTTCTGTGCGTCGGCGTCAGACAAATTGACAATATTTGAGTTTAACAGAGAAAGTAGGGTTCACATGCATTCTTCTGCATAACTTGTCATGACATTCGTCTTTCAAATGCATAATAAGAGTTTACAAACAGATGTTTTGTGAATCTAAGACTAGAAGTTTTCAAAGAATGACTATTTGTGAATGAATTGCCATCAATAATACGAACATTGGTTTTGTCAAATCATCTTCTTCCCCAAAGTCCCAAGAAAATGACTTTTTCAAGTTCAAAACTCTCTAAGTTGAAATAAATGACACATTCACACTACTAGAGAAAACGGATTTACCTACGGACATTTTCGTGGGTAAGTGGTAGGTAATCAATTTTACCCACGGAATATCTACGGAAACGTTCTGTGGGTAAATACCTCATGGGTAAGCTACTTACCCACCAATAAAATTTCTCGTGGGTAATTACCTACGAAATACCCACGGTTGCTATTGAGGGTAATTACCTACCGAAAATTTCGTAGGTAACCACCCACGGAACACGCACGGAATTCTTACAGAACTAATGTTGTGTTGCCACGTGGATACCCACAGAACATTTTACCTACGGAATAATCCCGTAGGCATTTCCTACGGATTACCCACGGTATAGGACTTTGGTTTCCCGTATGATTTACCCACGGGACAGTTTACCTACGGACATTTCCGTTAGTATTTCCTACGGATTACCCACGGTATGAGACTTTGATTTGCCATGTGGTTTACCCACGAAATACCTACGAACCACTTTACCTACGGAAATTACTTTGGGTATTCCGTGGGTAAATCTTGCATTTTTTTAAAAAATAACGCTGCTACCTGCAGAATATTATACATACAATCAGATTCACTCAGCTGCCAAAGCACAAGAACCTGTCACAGAGTAGCATCACCAATCGTTACTAACAAACAAGAGTATATACATAAGTTTCTTCATGCTCGGGGATATATAATCCTAGACTTGATTCAGTTGAAAAGGACATGGAAAAGTAACAAATTTACTTCCAGAGCACACCCTATTTGTATACATAGGGATAAACTAACAAACAAGACTAGATACATAAGTTTCTCATGCTCCCACAAAGCAGCATCACCAAAGTAAACCTGCGCAAGAAACATAGGTGTTCCTCGTCCAACATATTGTGAAAGGACTAATTCAAATTCCATGCTTCGTCAGAATCATTATAGCTTCATCATATTTTATGTACTTCTCTTACACGGCTGTCACTATAGAGCAATTCATTAAGGAAACAGAAAGAAAACACAATGATAACAGTAATGGTGAAATCTCATAACTTTTGAAATCCATGATCATTAGTGTCCATGAGCAGGAAAACAACACTTTGGTAAAGAACCAAATGTAGCTCTCTGGTGAAATAAAAAGAAAAATGACCACCTTACCAGTGAAGTTTTATTCCATAGCAGTTGCATCCACTTGGCTTATTACGTTCAAGGCCACACTATTCCGCTCCACGACTTGCTCTAACTTTTATAGCATGTCCAAGCGATCTGGGTCATTGGAGAAGCTGCTTTTTAGCTCTTTGGCGATCCTCTGGGCATCTCTAAATCTATTAGGGTGCGTTCACTTCGGGGTAATCACCAAAGGGAAACAGAATGATTCCCTTTGTGGTTGTTTGTTTTGTATTTTTATTGATTTCATTTCCCCCTTCCAGTTTGGAAACCCTCATATCCCTTTTTGGTGATTCCTCCCAAAATCCTAGGGAAGTATTCTATAAAGTTAAAATATATATATATATATATATATATATATATATATTATTTATTTATTTATAATATATGAAAATATTTGTTATATATTTACAATTTAATTAAATATTTCAAAATAATATTTAATAATTATATTACTTAAAATTTAGAAAAAATATATATAGTTATATTAATTTATAAAATATTTATTTTATTATTTACAATTTAAATAATACTATTATATAATATATATATGATAAAATTATTATAATTTAAATATTTAAAAGTAAAAAATTATATATTATATATAGACAAATTTCAAAAAAATGTTATATGTTAGATATATAAAACTATATATATTGTATATATAATAATATAATTTAATATATATCATTTATATTTAAAACTATTATAAATGCTATATAGTTTATATCTTATTAGTATATATCACATAAAAATTAGATAAATATTAATATATATTATTCATAATGTAATTAAGTATTAACACTTCTATGTGTGGAACCAAAAAACAACAAAGACAATCATTGAGAATTCTATTCCGTTTCCGTGTTAGAATCAAATAGACTTCTTGATTCGGGGGAATCCCTTCCCTTTCCATTCCATTCCCTTTCCTGATTTCATTCCGTTTTCTCAAGTCGAAGTGAACGCACCCTTATATTTAACGAGGTTCTGAAGACGGGATAACAAGATATGGGTTACTACTTTAAAGTGCAAAAGTGATATAGCACTAGTGCAGAAAATGTTTTTAACCACGGTTATTTTGTCTATATACCACGGTTTCTAACCGTGGTATATACTCGCGTCACATATAGAAAATAACTATAAACCACGGTTTAAAACCGTCATTTAAAAGTGAGACTATAAACCACAGTTTTTTATGACCGTCGTTTAAAGACCGTTTCTGTCACGGGGAGACCGATTTTATACGACGGTTCATGCGTGAGAACCGTGGTATATAGTGCTTTTATACGACGGTTTGGTAAGGAACCATGGTATAAAGCATACTTTATACGACGGTTTTTTTAATAAACCATGGTTTATAACCTCGTTCCATTAAGTTTTAAACCACGGTTTTTACTTAACCGTGGTTTTTTTTTCTTTTTTTTTTCTTTTTAGTTTTTTTAGCCTCTACCATGTGTTTTCCAACACAACCTAATATATACAACCTGTACAGGGCATCCAACTGGTATTGCCCTTTGGTAACCAACCACACTATGTATGACTATAAAACAAGTTACCAATTTGAATTGCAACATCAAAAACAAATTGCAAACAAACCCATTCAAACTTTCAAAAATAAGAGAGTTGAACTTTACAAACTTTGAGAGTCTACGTTGCTTCAGCACAAACAAAAGTGTAGTCTAACTACCCTAGGATAAGATCTAAGAAACGCTCAAGTAATTTCTACACCAAAATTGCGATAAATGATCTCTTACAAAGTCCAGATCCACTTTGGAATACGTGCCCCGTGCTTTTGTGAAAAAAGAAACGATCTGTCCATAAAAAGAAACTGTTCATCATTAGTACACACAATTTTATTTAAATGCAATAACTTTAACTACAACTTTGATTGGTATCGGTTACCTTGTCATCATCATCAAGCGTGTCAATATTTTGAACAATCTCATACATATACCGCATCACATAATAGCCACAGCTCCGTGAATCAGGCTGTTTAGGACACTGTCATCACACCATCAATGGATTACCAACTTTATACAGATCAAGAAATTAAACGTTTACTTTAATACAAAAATGCATAAATTAAATGATTACTTACAAGTATGTATTGGAAGTTCAAGATGGAGAATGGTTTATTCATATCACTTAAACCAAGCTTATGGCCCCTGTATAAATATAGCATTTTAAAATGAAACCATTTATTGCCAATAATCTAGGACAAACTTAAAATAAATACAAAATGCATTAAAAATTTAAATACTCACTCCTTCAGAAATTTCTCTATAGCGATCTCTCGAAGGTCATCAGCGCCTAATGGGTCTAGTATCAACAAGCTTGAGGTGTCGATACACAACACCATAAACATCCAATGATTGCTACCACAGGTAAAACAAAGAATGTATTGTAGAACAATATTTAATTATCACATAAATGTAATTAGGAAGTAAAAATTCCAGTTATTGTGTACTTACATCTGATGATATGGGATCAGCAATATTTGCTTCGTCTTCGCACCACAACACAAAATCCCTGCCTCATGTGCTGTGCACATCCTTGATCCAATGCGGCCTGACTTGCTGACATCAATTGCGGACACAAGGAAGTGATGGCAGATAATCTCTTGTTCGATATCAGTCTAGTAGTCAAACATCTAAACAACATTTTTTTCAAAAGATATGTTAAATAGCTTAAAAAATGAAAGATAATTTAATAATTTAAAAGATACTTCACACAATAGGCCTGAATCACAGAGATGTTAAGCAGGTCTCCCATAAAAAAATCTCTTAGATCGCTCACGGTAATCATCAGGTCTCTGGGCTTGGGGGAGTGGAAAATATGCTGAAACACTTTCATGTTAAAGTTCGTGACAAACTGCTTCCTCGTCATGAAAAAGTCATACAACTTCTTTGTTTGTCTGTCAACTTCTTCAGAAACTTGGGTGTCAGAATGGGGGATCTCCTAGGAGTCATATCGAAAGGTTTCACAACTTCCTTTCTCACACTCTGACTCTCCTCATTTGATTTCACCACTTCCTTTCCCTTATCCACTTTCCTCTTCTTAACTGGTCTTATTTCCTTATCAATCTAATAGTATACAAAATTTAAATATAAAATACTAGTCAACAATCAAGGCGGACAAGATAAGTTGTGTCCGTGGTATGTCCGCGGATAAAAGGGCGGACAGAAGATATGTCTGTGGCACGTCCGAGGATTTGGCCGGACAAGAGACAATGAAGTTGTGTGTTGTCCGTGGATTAAAGGGCGGACAACACTGATGATACGCCAAATTTGTCCGTGTAAAAATGGCCGGACAACAGATATAGCTGCAACTAAGCCGATCGTCTTCTCCAATTCTTCGGCGCCTGCAAAACATATCTATCTTCTCCCTTCAGCGATATCAGGCGCCTACCTTAAATTCCTCACGTGTCTGTCTCCACTCCAGTTCTGTCTTCATCCTCATCCTCTTTTCTATTTAAACCACTGCCACTTCATCAGAAAAATGCGCACGTTGGTTCACAACTCAACTCTCTGAAACACTCTCGCTCATTCCAATTCACAGTTCTAAATCCATTCTCCTCCATACAACCCGTGCGAATGCAGAGAGCTATTTCTTTTCTTTAACTGTACTCTGTTTTAATGGCTGTCGTGCTTACGACGTCTGTTTGTATAATTATGAGTGGGTAATAACCTTAGCTCCCGGGTTGAGAAGCAAGCCTATTTTATTAAACTGTGATACGTAGACTTTCTAATATAATCTGTTCAAGCAATATTTTGATTCTCCTCTTAATGCGCTTTAATCTTTAGGCCAATTATTAAAGTGATATTTGTAGTTTCTTGTTAAAATGCAGTGTTGAGACAAGATTCTAGGCAAGAGAAGTCAAAACGGGTTAACGACTAGAAGCGAGTTTTCGCCTATAGGTTAACCAGTCTCCAATAGGAATTGTTAATAATGCGATTAATTTATTAATAACTTGAACAAGGGATTGCGCTTGTTGTTTAAATTAATCAGGGTTTATTAGACAGGGAACGGTCAATAAACTAATTAAGATTCTTGAGTTTATTGCTAAAGTGGGAAAGTTTATAGTATTATAATTGAGTAAAATAGGTGAGCCAACAACCCGAGGTGCTTCCTTAAAAACAAAAGAGTTTTATAACTGCTATTATTATTCTGTTTTAATTAATTGTTCTTTTTACTGTTTTGTTTACATTAAGTTCTAAACCACAATTTCTCTAAAAAAATGATAAGTTTCTGTTCAGTAGTCTAATTAGAATTCTTAGTTAATTTACACTATCAGTTTAACCACAGCAAGGTCCCCAAGAGTTCGACACCCCACAATTCCACTACTCCGCAAAACGATTAGGTACACTACCTAAGTGGTAGAAGTAGTCACATATTTCTCCAACAGGACTCGTACAACGTTTTTAGGTTATTCTGATGGAGTTTTCTACTCAAATATTTAGGGTTAGTTGCCTATATGATTCTAAATTGACTGGTAGTGAGAAATGTTTTACTTGACTTTGAATTCAGCATGAAGCTTAGCAAACAAGTTAAAGGCAGAAAACAAGCAAAACTCAGCAAAATTACACTTCAAAGTTGAATTTTCGTAGAGGATCAACGTAGGGGAATTTGAGAAGGTCAAAGATTTATGAATTTGAGATTTCTAACCTGATTTGAATGCTCCAAGTATTCACCATCGTTCATCGAGATTCTTTGATTGATTTGTTGATTGGCTTTTGATTGGGCAACGACTCCAAGCTTATGACTATGCTTCCCTTGTGTCATTCTTCACGTTTTAGTACTAATTTGGTTGTGCATTAATGATTGGCACTTCGAAGGAAAAAGAAAGATTGTGTTTGATGATTTCTGTAGAGTTTTGGTGATTAACAACTTTGATTTCGTGAAAGGCCATTTGGGAAAGTTTCTTCTGACTTTGGGTGATGTCCAGGTCGTTTGGAGGCCTGATTATATAGGAAAAGGGTGGATCCTAGATAAAAGAAAAATATGTATTAGGAATCTTTGAGGATCTTAGAGAATCTCAATTAATTGGCCGACCTATAGGTCGAATTTATCCATGAAATTTTAACCATAGATAAAGGAGAATTTATCTAATTTATAAGAGTTAGATCACGTCAATTTGATAAATGAGTGATTTTTTAAAAATCTTGCATTCTGACACCTCTCATAATTCATAAATAGTTATTGGTAATTCAAAATTTGAAATTCAAGTGGGATTATGCTCCAAAAACCATCCTTTATCAAGTGTTCAAAATTCAATAGATTTCGAATTAGTTTGAGTATTTTTTGAAGGAGAGAGAAAATATTGAAATTGCTTGAATTCACTTTGAAAATTTGAGTTTTGGCTCCAAATAATTTTTTCCAGGATTATGACTGTAATTAGACATGTTAACCAATTGGAAATTTTATTTTACAAGTGGGAGCCTTTCTTTCTATTTTTGGGCAATTCAAAGCATTAATTATTATGGAATTTAGCTTATAATATTTATTAAAAATTGTACTTCCATTGTGAAATTTATCCAAAAATTAGGAAAAATGTCGAGTATGATGTTAAACCTTTTTTAGGTGTTAATCATATCATGCGAAAATAGAATGTCCCAAAATACCCTTGAAATTCTCAACCTTGTGTCCTTTGACCGTTTTAGCCTTGTCCTTGCCTTTACGCATTAGGACCTTTACCCGAAGGTCAAAATTTTGGATATTACAAGTTGCCTCCAATGATCTTACTAATAAAGGCAAAATAATGGCCATATGGGCAGATACACTACAATAGACCAATTGAGGCAACAAATACAAGTCGCCTTCAATGATCATACAAACGGAGCAAAAAGTACAAGTTGCCTCCAATGATCATACAAACAGAGACGTAGCTCACCTCCTTTTATTTATTTTTGGAGACAAGTTTGGTATTATCTCCTTTGATCTTATACAAATTGCTCCCACTGATAGACATTGTTCTTCCCTCTTATCATAGTTGTCACCGGGTTGTTTCTTATAATAAGACTATCTATTGTCATGGTTTTTTCTCCATTTAAGCTCTTTTTTCTTCCTTTATTTGGGCATTCTTCTTTTAATTCGGGGTTCCAGGGCATTTGTCGAGTTTTCTCCTTTCTTATATAGGTCATCCATAAAAACAAAAGTTGATTGAACTCTTTACAAAATATTATTTTATTAAGGTATTCCAAATGAGAGTAGATTCTAATTATTAGTGCATCCACAATGAGAGTTCAACTCTGGAAAATGAAAATAAAAAAATATGAGATGGAGGAAAGGTAATGTAAAAGAATATTAGATATCCACAATAAGCTAGATTCACCCCTTTGTGTTAGTAATAACTTTAAAAGAAAAAAATTGCAGTGGAGTTGAATCTCTCATCTTTATCTTTCCTCGACTTAGCATATCTTAGTATCACTAAAAGTGATTAAGAAAATACTAATATGCTTTTTATATCATTCATCATAGCTTGTTCAACTTCACCAATCATTCTACAACTCTCTAGTTGTAGTAGTTGAAATAATAATTTCATCTTTGTTGTTCTAGCCAAGTCTTCATTCATGCACCTTAACGCATCTTATTTATTCACTAGTACATAATAGAGGATTTTCGGAGGTTTTTATAGGCCTTTTTTGAAGGTTTTGAACCACCAAAAAGAGTTTGACAGAATTTTCGGCGATTGCGTTAACCAAATTTTTCAAAAAAGGATCAAAAGGAAGCCGGTATTGACTCGCAATTTTTGGCGGTTCTTAGGTAAAACTGTCAAAAAAGACCTTTTATATTACTAATTTTCGGCGGTTTTACCTAGGAACGGCCGATTTTTTTGGGTTTTGTTTCTTTTCCCACATTTTCACTAAACCTATTAATATGCATCTTTGTATATCATACACATCTTATCATCATTCAGAAGACCTCATCCCTCTCCGTTCAATATTGCCAACAAAATGTACAAAACGAATGCATTTACAAAATCACTAACACTTCAAATGGTTACTTGGCCATATATACACAACATCAAATCACTAACACAACTTCAAATGGTCACATGACCATACACAATATTTAAAAAGCACTAAATCTAATTAAAATGGTCACATGACCATACACAACCTAATTGTTCACAAAAGTCACAAAATAATAAAAAAATATATGGTGATCGAAATCAAACCAAATTCATGTAGACATACTCCACTCATTCCTCTAGCATGAAGTTTATGGTTTCCGTGGTGTAGCTTCCAACACTAGGGAAAAACTTTGGGAAAAGTAATGAAAAGTTAGTTATACGTTAAATGCTACAAATGAATTAATATAGACCAACAAATAACACGAATTCATTTTACACATACATTTTCTAATGGATCCGTCATTTCACCAAATAGGCTGATAATGTCATGCATATACCTCATGACATAATAACCCCCAGGTTGGGGTCAACACTAAAAATCATAGAAAAAAGCATACAAACAAGTATATAATAATCAAGTTATTGTGCATTAAAATTAATGATAAGAGATATGTAATTGATGTACGACATACGTACCTTAACTGAAGTCCACGGGATCAGATTTTTCAACCCTACCTCATGTTCAATCATCATAACCATTCATAATTTACTGTAGAATTAATATCCTAAATATACATTAACTACATTTGAATATGT
>JAIOTZ010001100.1:0-39253 GCA_023374045.1 Limonium bicolor | reverse complement strand
GAGTGAAATACTTAGATATAGGTGCACTTAAAACTGGGGAATTGGGTCGAATTGGGGAAGTGAGGATTCCATAAGGCACGACTCCTAACCCTTCTTAGATTAGTGAATGATTTCTTTTACACTTTTCTTTTTATGAATGTCTGTATAGAATGGTGTGCTGTTGTTCTGTCGAACATTAAACTATAGTAGAAATATAGGTTGGAATAATCATCTATTGAGTACGATAAGATTTTTGTTGAGATAACCAAATATTAAGCTATTTTCAAAAGCATACTCATGAGAATAAACATTGCTAAAAATGCAATCCTTTCTAGTACACAAATTCCTCTTTGAATTTTTTTTGAATACAAATAGAACTGTACATAACTAAATTAGCATTGATCTTATGTGAAATACTTCAACTCCTTTAAGGTTTGAAAATAAATCTCATGAACTACTTGATATCAATTTATTACCTAAAGATAATGTTTAAGATAAATCTTAAGTCTAGAAAATTATTAAGTTAACAAACACTAGTAGCATACACCCGAACCCATAAACCACACTAAAACTCTATGCTAACTTTAGAAAGAAAATACCTAAACCTAACACCCTATGGGAAGTGCCTGGTGCGACGAACTTCTAGGCTGAAAGTAGTGGGGGTGCACACCCACTTCTAGAAGTTTAGGGCTAGACAAGCCTTGTCATCTAACCGTAAATCTTCTACGCAGCGGTGATGGATTGTGTTGAACTTGAGGGAAGTGGTGGTAAGACGTTACCATCATGAAATCTTGAGCTAGGCATATTTCATTACTAGCCACAATGAACAATTCAAAACTTATATATTAAGATCCAGTACTAAATTCATACATGTAAAGAGTTTACCGAGTTAAATCCTTGGTGAAAAATACTTACCTATGGAGTGAAACACATGAGTAACACTAAACTAAATATCATTGATCCTTAAATACTCGGAATATTGAGCATCTAGTGAGAAATTGAGAGTTACTTAAAGATTGGAAATTCTCATGTTTACTTGGAAGTTTAACATTATACATGTATAAAATTTTAGAGCCACACTAACAGTGATATTTACCAAAGGCCACCATTATCTAAGAGAGTACTAACATCTAATGATCAGAATAATACTTATATAGAACAAACCTTAAGAAATAATTACCAAGAGTGAGTGAGTTTTCATTAGACTAGTTCATTTGACTTAAAATTTTATATAGAGTCCCTACCTTAAAAAAAATATATTAATTTTAAGATAAAGGAATCATATTTTTGGAGCTACATTATAATTAATAAGAACTTCCTAAAACTCTGCCTTGTGTGAAATTATGTAAATATATAATAAGTAAATTTTTGAAGTAAATACCTAATGGTTCGTCTAGAATACTATAGTTACTTATAAAACAATTGAAACTTGAAAAGTCACAGGAAATATTTATTTTATAGAATTTTAACATATGGTTGGCTAATAAACCCTTGAAGATAATTTTGGAAGATTATTGAGGATTATTAAATAATCTGAAATATTATTTTAAACTACTCAAGTACATTACACTTGGTTTATAGCTTGTTAATAATTGATATGATAAAATGAACATATAATGGACATATAATTCGTATCAGTCATAAAATGAATGGATAAGAATCATAAGTTAAAAGTTTATAACAATCAAGAAAACAAAAACTAAATGTTTGGTAGACTAATATGGTCTATGCGTGTTGTTGTGATTGGTTTTTGAAACAACCTTGTTGGATAATGTGTCCTTCTGTGGTTCTCGTTAGTAGCGGTACGAGGGCGTACCTTAGCTCTTTTAAGGGGGATATGCTGGCATACTCCTCCTTCGTTATCTCATCCGGATTATGCCTCGTTGCATTGTTAGTAAAAGGAGAACAGTATTAGCAGAATGAGAGGAGTTTATGTGCTTGGTTTTTACATTATGACTCAGTTATGACTCAGTATGTGACTTTTGGATTTTCATCATGGTATATCCTGGTTCAGTTTGATTTTTGAGTAATCTTGGGTGGAATGCTGTTATGGAAATGGATGGAAATAAAGGATTGGTTTGGTATGGAATTTCATTGGAATTATTATTATTGTCTCAGCACACCCGAAGCGGTGTGAGTGCCTATTAGTTGATTTTTTTAAACTTCGAGGCGAAGTTTCTTTTAAGGGGGATATACTGAAATACCCCTAAATTAATTTAAATTAATTTAGGGGATTTCTTTATTAAACCTTTAATAATACTATTAAGTATTAAATTATTATATGGAATTATGAATATTAAATTATTATATGGCATTATGAATATTAAATTATTATATGGAATTATGAATATTAAATTATTATATGGAATTGTGAAATTTATTTAGGGGTTTTCTCCTATTTAACCCTAATTATTATATATAGCATTATGAATTTAATAATAAGATTTATAAGTCCATAAATCTTGAGAAAATTTCTAAACACTCCAAATATATTATAAAGATTTTAGGAAGTGTTGGAACATTGTTTTGAGACATAAAAGTCAATATAAAATTCTAGAAACCTTAAAGCTTATTAAGCCTTGCTAGAGTTGACTTTTTGAGAATGGTCAAACCAGGCCATGAAACCTATACCAATAATAGGTTATGAAAAACCATGAAGATCGATAAAAAGAACGTCAAAAACGGATCATCCTAGCCAAAGTTATGCTAGATTGAAGTTTCGAATCAAAATTTTAAAATTTGCCACGTGTCAAGCTCACACGCGCCCACACTTAGATAGATTTTATCTCCACGATTTTCGGAACCGATTTTGCCCTATCTTACGACCTCCATAACTTTCTCCTCGTTTGGAATTTTTGAGTGCCGTCTTTTGAATTCTCTTCTCCTTAATCTCCTCTTTCCAAACATAACTCATACATCTTCTAACTCATCCTACATCGACGGGAATATTGATCCAAAGTTGCCACCTTGCGAATTCGTAACCCAGAATTCTGGTTTTCTCTGAAATCATGTAAACTTCGTCTGCCATAACTTCTTCGTTTCTCGGCCAAATTTCGTGTTCTTTAGCTCATTTTGAAGAGCTCTAATCCCTCTACAACTTTCATGTCAATGACCAAGGCTGATTCGTAACCAATTGGGAGAGCGAGGCGTCTGAACTTACCTACTCGATCAAGTCGGGTTTTTGCCCAGAATTCTTCCTGAAACGACATGGTAACCTCAGATCTTTGTGGATCTGTAACTTTCTCCTTAGTTATTCGTTTCCATGATTCTTCCACCAATGTTTAGAGTTACATGGTTACTTTAAAATGACGTAGGTTTTATGGATTGAATCTCTCTCAGCTAGCACGAGTTGATCCGTGAAGTAGGCTACTTGGTCTGCTCATAAAATAACAAGTTTTCCAGAAAATCGAAATCAATTTCCTTGCCGGTGCATTTCTGGTAGGTTTCCGATCAAATTGCTCAGTTATTGTCATTCGTTTTTGCATTCCCGAACAAACCCCCATGTCAATTTAACCAATTTTGTACCATAATGAGAGAATTTTGTCGAATTCTTCTAGAAACTACATAAACCCTAAATCGAGTTTACCCAGAATCGAATTTCTAGAGTACTGCACGATAGGTTGTGAAATTTATACCATTAGATGCGTTTTTGAATTTCGGATCCAATGAAACAAGAATCGTCGAATTTCGTTCTGTAGATTGAGAGAATCGAGGAATCTCTGTCGCGGTGATTTGGGAATTCGCTGATGAACTTGATAAACCAGGGCCGTCCGATTGTAGTTAGGAGAAACGGACGGCCGAGATTAAAACGTTTCAGATTTAGTTATTTAAGTTTCTATAGATTTCAGTAAATAACCCTAACTTGTTGAATTAATTTAAATACCTTCCCGAAGGTATTTGACTTGAAATTTTAACCATAGGTTCCTTATTTTATCTAGTTTATATTGATGTAAATTATTATGGTTTTGGAGTTTTTAAACGTAAGTTATGATTGTACACCCCAACCGTTAATCTCGTCATTACCTCTTAAACTGCTACTAATTACTCCTACTCACGCAGCGGAACTCTAATTACAACGAGGGGTGAAACAACGCCGTTAGCCCCCATGTGGCTAACCAGGCCTTTCTTACATACCGTAACGGTCTGATGAACTGGAACAACCGAGTACTTCATACCAATACAATACTCGATTCGTATCTCTACTATACCGAGTCTACAATATACGGATGCCGATAACATACTCGACTTACACCTCATTCAAACCATAAGTAATTACAATCTAACTACCCATGCTCACAGCAGTCCCCGTCCTACTCTCTCGAACGGTGGTCAGCTTCAAGTACCTGCACACTAAAAACGTTCCCCCTAGGGGGTCAGCTTACGCTGCGCATGAAATTCGCATATACCGCGTGCTAACCGCGGTACGCCGACTACTTTGGGTCGGATATAAATGGAGTTCATTTTAATCAAACAACATGCATCATGGCAATACAATATATATGTATATCACGCAAGGAATCTACATCCAATCACGGAACACGATTCCTAACTAACATAACAATGTTGTTAGTGGTAACTGGTTACTCTTAGGCATTGAGGGTTATTCCTCACTATGCCTTGTTTACTTATTCAATACCTCACCCTCTCTCTCGGGTTACTTATTCGTATACACACCCATTCTCTTGGGCTACTCATTCTTATACTTACCCATTCTCTCGGTTACTCATACATATACTCACCCCTTTCTCTCGGGTTATTTATACTCGTTATCTCACCCACACTCTTGGGTTATTCATACTCAAGCTCTTGTAGATTCTCGAGACACTACAGGTCTCCTACGTCACGCTTGTTACTCTTATTACATACTTAAGCCAAAACTCATGGCTCTCTAGCATAGTCTTACTTCCCCGGTTTCGACCCTACTCTGGGTCTGCATGGTGGGAAGGTTCAACTAGCTCACGGAACTCTCTCTTAGTTCCTATCTCTTTTACTTAGGTCCGACTACTCTCGGACTACTCTCGTTCCCATACACTCCTCTCTCGGAGTTATAGTAATATCATGTATATTAGTCTAGAAGCATCATTCTCGATGTTTCTAATGACTTTGGGAACTTTACTTAAATTCGGGTAATCTTAGGTTTAAGGGTTACCCTCACAATCGTATGCTTGTACATTCGGATATTTTCTTATACCGGGTAAAATCCTCATTTAGGAGGTCGACCGTGTCTCAAGGGAACCACATAGTCCCTTAGGTCTCTTTTACCTTTCTTATATATTCACATCATTGGACTAACTTCAATCCTCTCGATGGAGGTTCATTTATCTCTCCACTCTTATTTATTTCGTGGATTGTTTCAATAAGGTTTTCTAACCGTTATCGGGTATTTACTCAACCCGTACATCTCCTCACATTCTAGGGAGTTCATATGTTTACGATATCGTTATACTTTAATCGATAGTTTATGTGTGTTTGCATATTTACATTGCTTATGAGACTACCCGTACTACGGGTTATTAGTCAATCAATACTCACTATGAGTCGGTCTAGGCACTCTGTTAGACCACACCGGCATGCAAGTATGTTAGCTCATACAACACACATCAAGGCATACATAATCAAACAAGGGATTATTTTCATGCTTTAATCTTGATTAAGCCGGCACACAAACACACAAATCAGAGTAACTCGGTTAGCATACGGGGCATGAGAAAATCATACCTTTCACCGGGGTTTTTACTTTTACCGTGTCATCTCACCATGCTCGGGTCACGCACGATTCTCTGATAATGTTTCAAACATTATTATTAATACTAAGCTCATACGGTACATAATAAAATGCTATTCCCATATTTACCCCGTTGTCCCGTTATCTCGGTTTTACTCTTGTTAATTAAAGTTCTCACTCCTCAATCACTTCCAACACTTTCTTACACTTCCTAGGGCCTTTACATGTCACCAAACAAGGCCTTAACATCTTATAACATTATTAACATTCAAACCCCCACCATTTAAACCCTTAAAAACACTCTCTGTAGGTTTCTGGGGGTGGTCCGGGACTTGGTACTTACCCTAAGTCCCGGACCAATTGCAAACTAAACTCTCGGGTGAAATTTATATATGGTCCGGGACCTTGTCCCTATCCCAAGTCCCGGACCAGCTTGATTGTTCAGCCTCGGCCTTATTTTAGGGGGTGGTCCGGGTCCTTGTCCATGGACTAGGTCCCGGACCCTGCTAAAACCTGCAACTCACATTGTTTTTCAACCCCATTTCAATCCTTAATCCACCTCCAACCTTTCCCTAATCTTTCCACAATATTTCTACATGTTTAATCACCTTAAAACATGCTCTAAAACTCATCAATTCATGGGTGAAACCCTTACCCAAATTCTTACTCAAAATCACTTACACTTTCAAACTAGTTCTCTTGTCTTCTACTAGACTTGTAACAGATTTGGTTTCTTCTTTAAACCATCCTAACCTCACTTACTGATGCCATTCCAAGCATTCACATGGCATTATTTTTACTCCTAACACACTCTCCTTCAAAGTTTGGTTTTCCAAACCATTAACCACTCACTTAAACCTCTTAAACACACCTAGTTTCTTCCTTTGAATAGAACACTCAAGTCCATACATCCCTAGGAAATTTTGACAGCACTTACTTGCTTTACTAAGCATTTTCACCACACTAAAATCAACTCACAAGCACTTCTTCCCACCTGTTTGGTTTAGACATCAACAATCACATTAAATTCCCACTTGTTCACATATAAACTAGCTTGGTTTCCTAGGTTCATTTTACACACTTAAACCCATTGAAACATTCCCATTCAACAAACAACATTATAGTATCATGACCACCACAATTCAAGGTCCTTAATTCAACCTATCATTTAACTCACAAGTCACATAAAAACTAGCTCAAGGTAAGCTTTTTACCTTGCTCCTTTTCGGTTTTCTCCCTCTTCTTCCTCTTTCTCTTGTTCCCTCTTCCTCTTCATGTTTCCACATCAAAACAAAGGGGCATAGATTGCCAACTACAATCATATCCCCATATACATATATCAAACTTATTAATTCAAACCCTCCTTACAAAACTAGTATTTAAGAGCTAGTTTTTAAGGCTTAACTTTGACATTACCTTAGAGTGTCCAAAAGGAGAGCTTGGCAATCAAATAATGGAATTTCCAACACCCCACAATGGCATGGAGAAACCGACTGAAATGGAAGAAAATTTTCAACGTGGGAAAATTTTCCAAATAGCAAGAACAAGCTAGGAATGATGAACTTTTGCTTATATTCTTACCTTAGAGCATTAAAGAGATGATTGAGAGTCAAAATAAGCTCTTCTAGCTTCAAAAGCTCCAACACCCATGGAAGTGAAGGTGGAGGAAACAAGATTTTGAGGGGTACAAAACGTAGCCCTCGCCGATACGAATCTAACGGTGGCAATCTTGTGCGATTCGGTGAAGGAATGAGCAAGTTAGAGGAGATTGAAGATGGAGGTGGTGTGCTGTGTGGAGTCGCCCAGCGTACAGAGGCAAGGAAGAAGAAGGTGCTCAGTTTGGAGGGGGAAAAAAATCGTGAATGGAAAGAAAAGAGGGGGAGAGAGAGTACTTATTTTACTTTTGCTTTACACTATTCACTTTACTTATTTATTTATTTGTCTTGTTATTACTTAATAGCTAGCAAGCTATTAATGGGTGTATACTTATTAATTAAAACCGGCCCACATTAATTAATAGCCCGGGTCATTTTTCGTCTTTTCGAATTAAACGCGTCTCGTCTCTCGTTTTCGACACTATTCATTTACCGGGTCCGTTTTCCGGAATTTTGCCGTTTAATTAATTTTAATGGTTACTAAGCTTCCATTAATACTTAATTATAGTTATTTAATCAACTATAATTTTTACGGGTCCGTTTGACCACTTAAAGTCACGTTTTCGGGTTTCCTCGAAAGACGTGCTTTAAAACTCCGTTAGCGTTTTAATCCATTATTTGGATCCGTTTTCTTCGGGAATCATTCCCGTATACTCATTAGGCCTAACTAAGCCTTAGGAATCCATCGGACCCTCTCGAGATCATATCTCTTATACTCATTTAACGCGCATTTTAGCGTTTTTCGCTTTTCAAGCGTTTTCTCTTTTCTTTTGGTTTTATTTTCTTTACCAATACTCTTTAGGCACCATTAGGCCTTTTATAATCGTATTAGAGTAATTAAATCACCATTTTTAGATTCGGGGTATTAAAATGATTTTTACAATTTACGGGTTTTCTGGAATTATTTGGCTAAATTAAAAAGATATTTTTATGAAATAAAAATTTTATAATATGTCTAAAATGTTATAGTTACTGTATATTAAATTTGGGAATTTTGGGCAATGGTAAAAGGTTTTAAAAATTGTGTTTATGAGTTTTTCATAAGAATAGCCTATAATATAAAGTTTTTAATGTAACCAAAAATTAAAGTATGGTTTGTTAATTAACTTTTAAGCTGGGGAAAAATAAGGGAAATTAAATTAACATTTTATAACAGTAAGTTTATAAAAGTTTTTGTATTAGCTTTTAAGAGAAGTGAAATTATGTACATATATATATATACTTACTTAAGTAGAAACTTATATAAATTAAGGAATTTAATTATCCTACATTTTACTTACTATATTATGGGAGTTGATATTTTTAATTAAACTAAGGGATAAAATAGTAACTTGGGTTAAATCAAGGAACTAAATTAATCTACATTTATATTAATATAATATGGTAGTTAATATACTTAACTGAAACTAAGGGAAATACTTTATTTTATTAACCATATTTTGGATGTAGGTGTGTGTAAAAGTTAATATAAATAATTAAATACAATAAAACTACATAAATAATGTTTTGTATAAATCCTAGTATATATAAATGTATACACAGTAAACATAATAAAATTAAATACCTTATAGGAAATATAATACGAAGGAATTAATAAGTTAAACTAAACCTCTACATAATACAAATAGAAGAATATTATATGAGGTGGTATTAAATTATAGTAATGTATTAGGCTTAAAGAGTTACCTTTAAATTTCTAAGATTCATATAAACAGTGTTAAAATACATGTATATATTTGTCAATGACCACAATGTAAATCTATAATTGGGTTAAGAAATTAATAAGTTAAAATTTAGGAGTATTTGTAATTAGATTACATAAAGTGTTACACAAATAGATCTTATTATATAATTAATAATAAGATGAATGAAATACTTTTACATTTAAATGTTCTTATTATATAAACAATAATAAAATAAATGAGTTACTTTTACATCCAAATGTGAAGAGGATTATTAAGTCTAGATTTAATCATCTCTTGACATTTATAGTATTGAGTAATAACTTAATATTTTAAGATAGAATCATTAAAAGGATTATGATATAAACTATATTAAACTATGATTTGGGAATTTATCTAAATAATAATCCTTAAGTTTCTTGGCATTAGATAAGCCATATGAAATACATTTGTAACGTTTGTTACCAATACTTAGGATGTGAGTTTACAAATAAGTGATGTACATAATAGTTAAAGATTTACAAAAAGGTTTGCAAATAGAAATTTGATACTTAAAATCATTGAACCTTTAATTAGATGAAACTAGGTTACATAAGAGATTATATTGATTTACCTTTTGACACTGGAAATATTAATGTGTCATTTGAATATAAGGTATGGGGATTTTTCAGAATAGATTATCTTATTAAATAATTAACAATTTCACTTACGAACCATAATTTAATTCTCTGATAAATTCTACTCTATGTAGATATATTGTCCATCCTAAATACAATAAAGGGAATTAATTTATTAAGTTATTCATTTGAAACCTTAGGCTTTGTAAAATAATTTAAAACGTATTTAAGGCTTAAGTTTATTGAAGTTTAGTACAAAAGGAGTATACATAGTCTATAGAGTGTATGTGTGTAAAAATAAAACATTTAGGAGATTAAAGGTAACTAAGGATACATAAAATGTTATATTTAAACACCTTATTATATAGGTAATAATTAAGCAAACAATGTACCTTGTGAATACTAAATGTAAGAGTTCGATAAGTCTAAGTTAACTATAATATAGTTGTTTCAATATGAGAGGTAATTCAACATCTTATGGCAAAATTATTAGACGGTTATAATAGGAAGTCATTCTGAACTAAGGATATGATAATTGAGTTTAGTGGCTCAATTAAGTTATAATAAATTGTATCTACAACATTATGATTCCAATAAACAAGATGTAGTTCTTAATTAAGTTAAGGGAAAGACTTAATCATAATGGGTTGTCTAGTAGATATTGTTTAAATACATAATCTTTACATTGTGAGATAATAGTATAGTATTCTGAGATGAGTCCACCATAGGTCATAATACAATGTTTATTCTAAATTAAGAATAAAGGTATTGGGCTTAAGATTATTATCGAAATTCTTAGATTTAATTATATAACATAAATACATTTATGATATAGAGGTCTCAAAAGTCTTGAATGTGAGGATTGTGGTTAAGTATGAATAAAGTGGATAGGAGTGGACAATTAGCAAATGTTAATCGAATACATTCCTTGATCTTACCACCTTGGGCTATACAACGTTCTCAGATAACTCAAAAATTATACGTAACACATAAGTGAGGGCTTAAAAGACAATTGAGACTTTGGAATAAGAGTAAGGAATTTATTTAAGCTTAACTTAGGCTACAAGTGATTGATGATAGACTACCTTTAATATTCTTCAGAGTATTGTTGATTGTTTGCGCAAGTTGACTAGAACTGCTACAACGTTACCCAGGTACGATTTCTCGTACTCAGCTTGTGGTGTTTTGGACTTTATGGAATGTTTTGTACGATTTCTCGTACTCAGCTTGTTGTGTTTTGGACTTTATGGAATGTTTTGTACGATTTCTCGTACTTGATACTTTTGATGATGGACTTGATGGAATGTTTTGGAACACCAACTGAACTTGAATGGATTTCAAAATGAAACTGTTGTGTGACTAACCGAGCTTGATGTGTCTAACTGAGCCTGTATGTGAAACTTCCTTGGTTATTGGTTCCTCCTATCTAGTTGTTTCACTAGATATTAACTGCCTAGGGTTTACGCTTCTGCACTCTGTAGGACTGAGTGTTTTGGTATTGCTCTGGTGCAGTTAATGATCTAGTGGGGTAACTGGGAATATAGGAAAGTATCTGGTATTGGTAAATTCTTCCTTTGGACTATGGGTATTGTTTCATCCATGAGTCGAGTTTGATCAGTCTAATTGGGAATGGATTCTTTCTATTGGGTATTAATTGTTGAGGGTTTACGCCTCTGCACTCTGTAGGACTGAGTGTTTTGGTATTGCTCTTGCGCAGTTAATAATCTAATGGGAATATGGGAAATGTTAATCTTGGTACTGAGTATGGATTATTTATATTAAGTGGTGCACACACTTTTCACCGATGACCGAGAACGTGTCGGTGGCAGCGGAGGTCTGCTATACCTCGTCCATCTGGACAACTGACAGCGGAGGTCTGTTTACCTCGTCCTTGTGACAACTGACAGCGGAGGTCTGTTTACCTCGTCCTTGTGACAACTGACTGGCGGTGGGGGCCATTCTCCCAGTTGAATTATTCCACTCTTGAGTATATTTTGTCTATGGGAATCATCTTCTGAAATGGTGGAGACATAAACTGTCTACCACGGGTTATGGTTATTGATGTCACTCCTAGTCCTTTGTGACTACTTAAGTCTTTCTCTTCTTAACCAGAATTGGTTCTAACATCAACAATGGGGGCTAACTAACTATGTGGTGTGTCTACTTAAGTGGATGACTTGGTTTGGAAGTTCTCTGTCTCTATCATTGTCTTGTTTTCTTTTCTCTTTAACTTGATTGTTTTGAAGTGCTCTATCTCTGTTTTACTTTTAAGAGTTTGTTTTCATGTTATTGTTTATTTTGAAGAGTTATGTTTTATAAGTTTGTTTTTGGAGAATTGTACCAGTTCCATTCCAGGGAACTGACCCGCCCCTTTCGGGGTGGGCTGCTTGGTTTCATCTTGCAGGTACGAATTGATTTACAGGTGGCCACGAAGAGAATGAGCGTTTGGGATGGGACTAGGTTTTGTGGAGAGTTAATGTGTTTAATTTCTATTTTGGTTGTGTTAAGTTTTCCTCGAGTTCAGACCGTAGCTTTTGTAGGTTGTAAGTTGTAATTGGTGAGGTTTGGTGCCGGGTGTTTGGAACCCGATGGTCTGTAATCGCCTTAGAGTTTTATTTCCGCTGTATTTATGGTTAATAGGGGCGTTACAGTGTTCCATCCTCATACAGATGGTCAGACTGAGCGTACTATTCAGACATTCGAGGACATGCTGAGGGCATGTGCCTTAGACTTCCAGGGCAGTTGGATTGACAAATTGCATCTAATCGAGTTTTCATAAACAACAGCTATCACGCTTCGATCAAGATGGCACCTTTTCAAGCGTTGTACGGTAGACCATGTCGTACACCGCTCTGCTGGGATGAGTCGAGTGAGAAGGTCATTATAAGACCAAAATATTTAGAGCAAGTTAAGGCTGAAGTTCAGCAAATCAGGGAGAACATGAAAGCTGCTCGAGATAGGCAGAAGTCGTATGCTGATGTTCGACGACGAGACCTGGAGTTCGCAGTGGGCGACCGGGTATTTCTGCGAGTTTCACCGATGAAGGGTGTATTCAGATTTGGGCAGAAGGGCAAATTAAGCCCAAAGTTTGTTGGTCCTTTGAGATTACGAAGTGGGTGGGCCCGGTTGCTTACAGGTTGAATTTACCTGCTGAACTGGGTAAAGTGCATGATGTTTTTCATGTTTCACAGCTAAAGAAATACATGCACCACCCCTCCCATGTATTAGAACCTAAAAGGCTGACATTAGAACCGAATATGAGATCAGTGGAGCTTCCTCAGAGAATCTTGGATAGTAAGACTAGGGACACTCGCCATAAGTCAGTGCGACTGGTGAAGGTTCTCCGGTCTAACCAGGATGTCGAAGAGGCCACGTGGGAATTAGAGGATAAGATGAGGGTGAAGTACCCTTCGTTGTTTACTGACTAGATCGTCTGTATAGGGTACGGGGCGTACCCCTTTTTAAGGGGGGTAGAGCTTCCTCGCTTTTGAGTTAGGAAACGAACTTGTTGTCGTTTGTTTGGTTGTTTAAGATGTGAATTTGTGTAAGTTGCTACACTTTGGTGATAAGTTTGAGTTATGAATAATACTTATGTATTGTATTGGTAATTGACCTTTGAGTCTTGAGATGTGAGAATGTGAATATAAGATGTGGTGTTAAGATTAAGAGAATTGAGTACCGTGTATGATTAAGCATATATGTGAACTTTGGGGACAAAGTTCTTTTAAGGGGGGTAGATTGAAATACCCCAAACTTGGATATGGTGTTTAAGTGATAAACTAAGACAAGAAGGCTAAATAATGCCTTAGAAACATTAAGAAACCATTTTAACCAAAGAAAACATAAGGAAACACCAAAAGAGCAGTTTAAGCAAAAACGTGCCCTAAGCTTGGAGAGACTTGGGTGAGCACCAAATATCATTCTAAGACTTAGTAATATCCTAATGGTCATTTTAAACCAATTACCAAAGAAAACCAAGCTTGAAAACAAGTTAAAACACAAAATGTGCTTTAAGGAGTCTTAAAGCACATTTTTGAAAAATTGTCTTGTAAATAGGTTTGAGTTGCTAAATGTCCATAATTACTCTTTAATTAACATGTGTACTAATTAGTATCACATTAGGAAGTCTAAATCAATGGGAAATCAAAAATTTCACAATTATGTGCCTTGTTTAGTGAATAGTAACCAAATAATGCTAGTTTAAGACATTAGTCAAAGTAAGTCAATTAAATGGTCAACAAAGACCACAATACACCTCGTTTGACTAAGGGGGCCGGTTTTTAAGTGTGACTCACCACACTTATCTATCTAAGTAATGAATAAAGCAAAAGTAAGTAAAAACACTATTTACCTTTTAATATAATATCTTACCTTTAGTAGTTCTCTCTCCTCCTTTCTTCATTCTTCACCATCTTCATCGATTTCTCTTGCTCTCTTTCTTCTCTCTCACGTAAGAAGCAACCTCCATGCTAGCTCCATCTTCTTTTGCCCACATCTTGCTCATTTAAGCTCCAAAATCAAAACCAAGCACATATATCTCTTAGTTAGCTCAAGCTCCTTCTTTCTATCTTTTCAAAACTTCAAGAGCCTCATTTTGGAGCCAAGGAAAATCGCCATTAGAGGAGGAAACTCAAGCTTGGAGACTCCATTAGCTTCTCCATTCTCTTAAGGTAAAGAATATGTAAGAAAATCTAGGTTTCCATCATTTCTTCCCTTGTCCGAAAATTTGTACTCATGGGACTCCATGTTTATGCCTTGTTCTAGCTTGTTTCCTACTCTCCAAAGGATAAAGGAGGTCCTTCTTGCTTCATATCCAAGCTTGTCTTGAGAAACCAAGGTAAAACAATCACCTTAATACCTTAAAGCACATTTTTAACCTAGGGTTTGTTCCTTAGGGTTAATGTATTATCTAGCACTCATTGGAGTCGTTGGATATTGGTTAGAACATTGGCAAGGAGAGTTTAAGTGGTGACCGAGATTGAGCAAGGAAAAACCTAAGGAAGAAAGTTTGTAAAGCTTGAAAAAGAACAAGGTAAGTTACTTGCCTTAAGGTGTTTTATTGTTTAAGGGAATGGAATTTAGATATGTGATGAGTTTAGTGTAGAGTTTACGTTAGAAAAGGGCTATATAACCTAGGAGAAACAATGATTATGTTTGAGAACTTGTGACTAAGGAGCCAATGAGAAAAGAGATAGTCAAACAATGTTGAGATGAATTACAAAAGCATTTTATTTCAATGGGAGCCTTGTTGTGTGTATTCGCAGGTTAAAGGCAAATATATGTGGAAATTCAGTGGTTAAGATTATTGTCATTTAAGGGCCTAAGTGCCAAGCATTTTAAGTTTATACACTATATGATGATGTGGTGTAGTTTTGGTGTAAATTGTGTGTTAAGATGTTGTGATGAGAATTTGAGTGATCTTGGTTGTTTGATGGTGACAAACCAAGTGTTTGGGTGTAAAAATATACTAGAGAACCCATGGCAAAATTTAGTGGAGAACTTAAGTGTTTAAGATGTTCTAAGGAGATTTCATGACTAAGGAAGTCCTAGGAAGTTTTAGAGGTTGTCTTGATGAAAAAGGGTGAGTGTATAATGAGTTAGAATGACCTAGACATGATCATGGAGGATTTAGGAACCAAATGAATGTGCTAGTGTATTTAGGACTTAGGCAAACATTGGTAAACTAGTAGAAAAGAAATAATGTGTTGGATGATGGTGTCATAAATTGGTGTAGGAACTTTAAGTAGTTGCATAAAGGAATTTTAGGTGGAGAAAGATGCTTGGGAGATGCTGTTATAGTGGTGAGGAAGCATTTTGGCATAGTGGTTATAATAGGTGTGAACCACCACTTAGAAACTTAAGGAGAAACATTACAAGTGTTGACATTATTGCAAGGAAATAAATAATGACTAAGATCGATATTGATGGGTGATTTAAGGAGCTTAGTGGAGGGCTTAAGGTGTGTTTTAAATGCCCAAACAAGGATAGACCATGCTAGGAAATGAGATAAGTGTTTAAGGATTTAGAAGATGGGTATTTTGGCCTGTCCGAACTTCCGTCCTAATTTGGAAGCTCGGACATGCCCTGTTGCAATTTAACCTTCTGAGTCTCGGCCAGTTTCCGGACTTCCGTCCGACCTTAGAAGTTCGGACACTTGAAATTTTTCTTTTGGAATTTCTCTCGACTTATGTCCGAACTTAGGGAAACTCGGACATATGTTCGGACACCTGAAACTTTTCCTTTGAATTTTCCTCGACCTATGTCCAAACTTAGGGAAGCTCAGACACATGTTCGGACACACGTCTGATAGCACCCTTTTGAGTCTCGACCTATGTCCGAACTTGGGAAGCTCGGACACAAGTTCGGACGCGGTGCTGTTTTGGCCAAAAACTTTGTTTAAGGTTAGGAAATGGTGGGGATGATTCGATATTGATGTTATAAGGCTATTAAGGACATGTTTGGTGGGTGTAATGGTCATTAAGTGGGTGAGTAAGTGTAATAGATAATGAGGAAATGATGCACCTAGGAGTTAAGTTAAAAACCATAAGGCTTAGTGAAAAACAATGAGTAAAAGTTGATGTCTAGGGAGGCTAAGTAATTGTATTGAGTTGAATTGAATAATAACCTAAAACTGAATGAATGTTTTAGGATTGGTGAATTGGGACTTGGAAGGAGATAAACCAAACAATCGTCGACGGTGAATGGTACAATCTTTCTTGTGACCTGCTTGCTAACGAGGTGTCCCTCGGCTTGTGTGCTATCAGTTTAATTGCTATGACTAAGACAAGATAAAGCATGCAACCAGTTATATTTGTTCTCGTTGTGAATGTGTTTTCTTTACACTAACCCATGAGACTTGAGATTGTTACTAACCAAGTTTAGTACTTGCTGAGTTAAGGATAAGAATTAAAAATTGGTGACTGTTGGTTAATACCCGTTAAGGTTTAACTAACCCATGGTGTGTGAAATTTCTGCTAACTGGAACTTGAGTGAGGAAACCCGGGACTGACTCCGGTCATGCATGCTAAGGAAAGGGGGACGGTATCTGAATCAGATTCGCCCTCCGCTTAAGGACTTGTCTTCGGACTTGTTGCCTAGGGCCGGTTGTCGGCTCAGCTACACTGGACTCCCGTCCAAGGTAGGTGGCATTAAGATGGTGCGGTAGGATCACCTAAATCCTAGGAACGGTTTGTATTCTGAGATTAAGATAAAAATAAGACTGAGGTAAGATAAGGAACTGAAGTTATGGAAATCAGGACTAAGGAGGGGGTTACTAACCCGCTTGATAAGGCAACGCTTGTGTCGTTCATTATGTGTGAACTATGTATGTTCATCTGTGGATTGTTGTTTATTGCACTTCATGTCATGCTTGTGTACTTAATCAATTTCCATGCTATCGACAATTAGTCGTCGTAGCCCTGTTAGCTTGGGGGCCATGAGAGGGAGTACTAGCATTCGTGCTGCCCCCTTTGGGGGCTGTTTTTACACTTGCAGGTAAGAGGCCCATGAAGTCACTCCACGAGAGTAGGAGCGGTTAGACTTAGGATGGGTTGTTTATTTTTGAGTACGGGTTCCGCTTGTGCTCCCGTCTGTTTATATTGAAACTGATGTAAGTTTGTGATTATGACTTAGATACTTATACTCGGTTGGTTGGTGGTATTTTGGTTGGTGGTATTTTGGTTGGTGGTGTTTGGTCGGTTGTTTATTTTGGAAAAGTGTTGTAATCTATAAGGCCGGTATGTTCTAACGATCAGACTGTGGCAAGGTCCAGGTCTTTGTTATTTCCGCTGCGATGAATTCGATTAAGTGTTAAGTTTTGCGATAACCACGATTGCTTTGGACGGGGTGTTACAGTAAGCATGTTATGTTATGTTATGTTATGTATGGATGTGGATATGTTGCCCGGACCGTTAAGTCCGAGGTTGTGATGTAAAGTATGTTAGTTATGGAAGTTTTATTTTGCAAGTAATTCCCGTATTCTAGTCTAATGATGCATGGGAAATGTGAACTTCGAGGACGAAGTTCTTTTAAGGGGAGTAAATTGAAATACCCCAAACCTTGATATGTTGTTTAAATGTTAAACTATGATATTTAAAGGCTAAAAAGTGCCTTAGAAACATTAGTGAACAATTTAAACCATAGTAAACACAATAAGCACTAAGACATAGTTGAAGCAAAAACATGCTCTAAGCTTGGAGTGAACTTTGTTGGGACCCAAAGAGCCTACCAAGACTTTATAACATTCAATTATGATTTAATAAGGCTAATTAAGTCCTTATGAAACTTTGGTAGACAGTTAAACCAAACAAAACACAAGAAAATACCTTAAAGTCAATAAGAGCAAAAATGTGCTCTAAGCTTGGGATAAATTTGTGTAAGACCTAAAGGTCATACCTATACCTTATAAATATGTTAATGAACATATTAAAACAATTACCAAAGAAAACCAAGCTTGAAAACAAGTTAAAACACAAAATGTGCTTTAAGGAGTCTTAAGCACATTTTTGAAAAATTGTCTTATAAATGAGTTTTGAATGGCTAAATGTCCATAATTACTCTATAATTAACATGTGTACTACTTAGTATCACATTTGGAAGTCTAAATCAATGGGAAATAAAAAATTTCACAACTATGTGCCTTGTTTTTGTGAATAGTAACTAATATATGCTAGTTTATGACATAAGTCAATATAAGTAAGTTGGTTGGTCAACAAAGACCATGATATGCTCTAGTATGTAAAGGGGGCCGGTTTTCATGTGTGACTCACCACACTTGACCAATCAAATAAACAAGGAAAAGTAATAAAGCATAGTTACTATTTACTTTTAGTTTAAATATCTCCAAAAGCAAGCTTTCTTCACATTCTCTCATTCCTCTCTTGTTCCCACCGTAGCCAACCCTTCTTCCTCCTCCCTCCATCGGTTTAGCTACAGCAACAATGCCATCTCCAACTTCCATGGCTAGTAACTTCTTGCTCCATATACCAAATCAAATTCTAAGACCATATTTGTCTTAGTTAGGCCAAGCTACACTTTTCTCTTTTCAAACCTTCAAGAATTCCATTTCGGTGCCATGGAGATTCACCATTGAAGGAGCTTGAGCTCATATTTTCATGCCTTGTCATTCTCCTTTGCTTCAAGGTAAGGAAAGTCAAAGAAAAACAACATTTCCTCCTGTTTTTGTGTGTAACCGAGAATCACCTTTGATGGTGTCTTCTCTTGTTATTTCATAGCTCCATTTCAATCTTCAAAGGACAAGGAGGAGTCCTCTCTTGATGCTTATTCAAGCTCTCTTTTGTTTCCAAGGTAAAACAACTATTCTAATGTGCAAAGACAATATATATAACTTAGGGTTTGTAAATGAGTTTAAGCATGAAGCTTGAATGCTCATTGGTTTTACTTGTGTATTGATTAGAACATTGACAAGTAGCCAAGTACTCTTGCCGATTTCCAAACAAGGAAGAACAAGAGTGTTCAAGTAAAAATCTTGAAGAAAAGAGGTAAACAAACTATCTCAATGTGGTTTAAAATGCCTTAGGAAAAATGAGCTTGATTTGCTTAATAAAATACCTAAGGAGCTAATGGCAAATGACCTAGAGAAATGCTCTCAAGGAGTTTATTAAAGGGCATATGTGATGTTGAGTGTATTTGCAGGTCAAAGGCAATATATATGTGGGAAATTCAGTGTTTATGGTTTATGTTATTTAAGGGCCTAAGTGCCAAGCAATTTAAGTTTATGCACTATATTGTGATGTAGTGTAAATTTGGTGAAGTGTTGTGTGTGAGAAAGTTCTTGATGGATTTAGGTGTTCTTGAATGTTAAATGGTGAAAAACAATGTGTTTTGGTATGACAATGTGCTAGGAGAACCCATGGCAAAATTTGGGTAATGTATAAGAAGTTTTAGGTGCTTAAATGAGTTTTGGTGAACTAGGAAGTGTTAGGAATGAATAAATGTTTTGCTAGGGAAGAAAACATGTATTAAGGTGATTTAGAGTGTTACAAGGACTCAGTTATTGTCTTGGAAGTTCTAGGAATCCAATGGGTGTTTTTGTGATGTAATAAAGTCTTGGAGAAGTTTGTTTTAGGTTTAGGTAATGTTGGTGTATAAGGAATGAATGATGTTTAGGTAAGGATATGAGAAGGAATTTTAAGAAGGTGTGAACAAGGAAATTTAATTAGTAAGAAAAGATGCTTGGGAGATGATGTTAAGGTGTAGAGGAAACATCTTGGTATAGTGGTCATTATAGGTGAAATACCACTTAGAAAACCAAAAGAGAAATGTTACAAGTGTTAAGAGATTTATAAGAAAAATGAGTAACAAGTTGGACAATGTTTTAAGGTGAATCAAAGTGATATTTTGGTATTAGAATATGCCTAAGATCATGTGTGGAGTTTGGGTAATCAAAGGATGAAGAAAATAGATGAAACAAGACTTGAAAATGTCAATTTGGGAATTCTGTTACAGTGGTCCGGGACCTAGGAATTGGATGGACCATACACAAAAAAGGGCCGAGAGTAAGAAGACTGTCTTGGTCCGGGACTTGGGATGAGTACAAGGTTCCGGACCACCCTATTTAAACTAGCCGAGAATTGCTTAAGTGTTGGCCCAGGACTTAAGGTAAGGACCAAGTCCCGGACCACTCTAAAAATGTTGTTTAAGGTATGAAAATGATGTGTAATGATGGGGATTGATAAGTAATGATGTTATAAAGTTGTTAAGGACATGTTAGGTGAGATATAATGACAACTAAGTGAGTGAAAAGTTGTAGTAAAATGTGAGAGTAAAACAAGTTAAAAATGTGAAGTTATTTAATTAGTTAACGGGGATAAGTCATGAGCATTAGACTTTAAACAATCATGTTACCCCGATGTTAATAAAAGTAAATGTAATGTTACCAGTTGTTCAAAGATGTTACGAGGAACATGTGATGGCACGTTAGAGTGAAACCCCGGTGACAGGTATGGTTTTCTTGCAACCTGTGTCCTACCGGATTACACCGGCTTGTATGCCAATGTGTTTTTCTGTATGTTTGCCACGTTATAAGATAAAACATGTAATGAGTTTATAGTAATTCATTTATGTGGCGTGTTCAATTCCGATACCATTTAACCTCGAAAGTGTTAAACCTTAGCTAACTGTGTCTAGGATCACAAGAGAGTTCGGTATTCGGATTTAACGACCCGAACCATGGGACGTTCTAACCACGGCTATGCGTGAGTTAATTGTGTAATGTTGTGTGTGAATGTATGGACCTCCCTCGTGTGTTTAACCCAGTCGAAATACTTTCTTGGTGTGAGGATGTGATAGGTTCCATAGTGGGGCTCTAACTATTTATCTACAAGTAAATATGTACTAACGGGGTTGAGGAATCCGGTTAGGCCGGTCGCGCGTTGTTTGGGAGTGGGTATCCTTTTTAGCCTTACCCTCCTCTCTGTTATGGTTGTTTCCCTCACGGGTTATGATCTCCCATTAGCTTACTCCAAAGCTTAACTATTCTGACTTATGATCGGTTTAGGGGGAACATGTGTTTGTGTGGTGTGTTAGGGTCACTAAACCCGAACCATCTTAACTTAAGTTACTCGTCCGACTATTAGGACGGTAATGAGTGTTGTATAACGAGTTTATCATGAGGGTGACATCATTCTCTAGGCTCACCAGTGAATTAACTATGTTTGGGTCGGTTCCTAAGAGAACCGTTCCCGTTATGTTATGTGTTGTGTGTACTGCAATTCCCATTGCGATGTTATGTTATGTGCACATTAAAACGTGAAAAGTGTTGTTATGTGGTGTATGTGGATCATGGATATGAATCCCAGTTTATAAAAGAGATGTTTAAGGATAACCCGATTAATGGGTGAGTGTCGTCTATTAAGGAAGTAGCTCCATTAGAGGAGAAACACTCTAGGGTTAATGAACACAATGAGTGACTTATCAAGTAAGGATGTGTTACCTGTTTGTAGAGCCCATTGAGGTGGAATGTTATGCGTTGTGTGTTTATAGTTTACATGCATGATTCAAATATAATCAACCGCATGCTAAGACGACAATAGTTGTGCGTGGCCTGGTAGCATGCGGGCTGCAGGATTACCATACCAGCAAAGGTGCTGAGCCCCTAGGGGGCCACCCTTTTCTCTTCTTTTCCTATTTTCAGGTACAAGGAGCTAGAAGTCGTTCGAGAGTAGGACGGGGTAGTCATTTGTACATGGGCAATCATTTAAGTTAATATAAGTACAGTAGGTGTAGTAAGACCGAAGTTGTTATCGGCATTAGTTTGTAAATACTCGGTACAGTTGAAAGGTATATGTATGTTGGTTGTTGTTAATGAAGAGGTATAGTGATGTACAATCGCTCGGGAATCTAGTCCATCAGACCGATACAATGTATATGTAATAGCCTTGTCAGCCACGTGGGTGGTTAGCGGCGTGTAACGTACACCAACGAGTTAAGTAATGTGATGAAGTATGTTTTCCGCTGCAGTTGGTTGTTAAGTGTGTTAATGTTGGAAGGGGTGTTACAGACTGAGTCCACACTTTGGAGATGTATTGACTATGATTAGAAGAACTAAAAAGATAGAAAATTGGATATGAGTGAATTATTTGGATGTTTGAAAATGACGTGGGAGGTGGAACTTAATTTTCTAGGGATCAAGGGAAACCGAACACAAATTGGGGTGGAAAGATAGTTCAACACTGATGCTGATCACATCAGGGTTGGATGATTCCTGAAACTCCTTACCAGTGGTCACAATTAAATCACGCTAAGGATAGAGGCGTTAGTATAAAACGAAATTGGAGTTGATTGTATTTTTAATTAGAGGAATTATTCCTCACATGACCTCGTAAAAAGGATTACCTTTTTACTGAGTCTCGCCCATGAAGTCGAGGATGCACGAGCCTTTGTCTTCGGACCGGTGACATGGGGAGAGCAGAGTGTTTTGTATACTGGCCCATGGTGACGAGGACGAACGAGCCATTGTCTACGGACCGGTGACATGGGAGAATACGTTGGAAATTATGTGAATGTTTAATCATCAAAAGAAACAAAGGGAATTTTGAGTGCTATACATGCTTAAGCATGTTGTGTGATATTTAAGTATAATAATATGGAGGATCTAATGATCCAATGAGTTTAAGTATACATAAGTGTGATCTATATGATCTATGGAATGAGGTAAGACATGTATTCTAATAAGATAAGATGCATGGGAACTTTGGGGACAAGTTCTTTTAAGGGGGGTAGATTGAAATACCCCAAACCTAATTATGTTAAGTAAACATCAATATATGATGTAGTAAGGCTAAAATATGCCTTATAGAGATTGGTAGACAATTTAAACCAAGGAAAACACAAGAAAATGCCTTAAGGGCAATTTGTGCAAAAATGTGCTCTAAGCTTGGAGTGACTTTGATTAGCACCCAAATACCTTAAAGCACCTTTTTGAGAAATTGTCTTAGGAATGAGTTTTGAGTGGCTAAATGCCCATGATTACACCTTAATCAACATGTGTACTAATTAGTATCACATTAGGAAGTCTAAATCAATGGGAAATCAAAAATTTCACAAATATGTGCACTAATTTGTGAATAGTGCCAAATAGTGCCCAAATTAAGCTTAAGTCAACATAAGTCAATAAGATGGTCAACCAAGACCATAAATATCTCCAATTATAAGAGGGGCAGGTTTTTGATGTGGGGAGTCACCACATTACTAAGCAAGTAAAGGAAAAGAAGAGGAAAAAGGAGAATAGTACTATTTACCTTTTTACAACATAAAATCTTCTTTAGCCTACCTTTCTTCTTCTCTCTCTTCATTTCTCCTCTTCCCACGGTTTTCTTCACCTCCTCTCTTCTCCATTCACGTAAGAGAAGCCTCCATTGTTGCCTCACCTTGCTTTGTCTATAACTTGCTCATTTTAGCTCCAAATCAAAAACTAAACACATATTATTCTTAGTTAGCTCAAGCTCTAGCTTTCTATCCTTTCAAAATTGGGAAAGATTCATTTTGGAGCCATGGAAAAACTCCATTGATGGAGGAAAATCAAGTTTGAAGAGCCCATTTGGTTCTCCATTCATTCAAGGTAATGAGAATGCAAGACAAACCATGTTTCCACCACTTCTTCAACATGGCCGAAAATTACCTTCTCATGGAGCCTTGTTTTATCCATTGTTCTAGCTTGATTCTATTCTCTAAGGGCTAGAGGAGGTCCTTCTTGATCCATATCCAAGCCTATCTTAAGACTCCAAGGTAAAACATTCATTTCAATACCTTAGAACACATTTTAACCTAGGGTTTACTCCTTAAGGTTAGTGTATTGTTTAGCACTCATGAGAGTCATTGAATATTGATTAGAACATTGGCAAAGGAAATTTAATGGGTGGCCGAGATTCATTCAAGAAGAAGGTCTAAGGAGGAAGTTAAGATAAGCTTGAGAAAACAAGGTAAAATGCTTACCTAATGGTGGTTTAAGTTTTAAGGGATGCGTTTTAGGTGGGTACCGATGTGGCTTAGGGCTTACATTGTGTAATGGGATATATAACCTAAGAAAAAGAACTTAAACATGCTTGTGAACTTGTGACTAAGGAGCCAATGGGAATAAGTTAGTAATATAAGTTTAAGATGGATTTTAAGAGCATTATAACTATGAGATTGATGGGTGTATTTGCAGGTTGAAAGCTTTTATATGTGGGAAATTCAGTGTTTAAGTTTAAGTTATTTAAGGGCCTAAGAGCCATGTCATTTAAGAGCCTTAGTGCTATGCAATTTAAGATTATTGCAATATATGAGTTTGTTGTGAATGAGTTGGTTTGGGTGATGAAATATGATGAGAAAGAACTTGATGTCTGTGAGATGGTTGAATGAGGAAAACAATGCATTTGGGCATGACAATATACTAGAGAAGCTATGGTGAAATTTGAGTCGAAAACAAAGTGTTTAAGTGGTAGTGGTGAGTTAAGATGCCCTAGGATTCACTTGGGATCATTAAAAGGGATTTGAGTGGAAATGAGTTAACTAAGGAGTTCTTGAGGTTTAGAATGACCTAGAGTTGTCTATGAGGAAGTTAGAGTTCAAAAGGGTGTATTGAACACACCAGAGTCATGGTAAGAGGAATGGTGAGACTTGTGCATAAATTTGAAGGAGAAGGTGTATAATGCTTAAGGTGATTTAGGTATGAACTAGGGAATATATCAATGAAAGTCTTGGGAAGCTTGTGTAAGTGAAGAGGATACTAGTGGTGGAACAATAAGGTTTTAGTTTATATGGTAATAAGTGGACTTAGGTGATGGAAGTGAAAATTGAAGGAGAATGTTGTCGAATGTCGAGGAAATTGACTAGGAATGTATAAGAGTGTAATATCATGAGAATGGTGAGTAAATTGAGTAAAAGAGATGTATATGTCCAAGGAGGGTGTAGGAAGGTCAAGGCAAATAAGAACAAGGTTAAGGTGCTAAGAGGATGACAAGAAATGTATAGGTAAGTTCATGAGCTTAGGTTGATGATCAACAAATGGAAAAGAGAGGAATTGGTGCATGGATATGCAAGGTGACTTGAGGAAGTTTTGGTAAATGAGCTGAACATGGAAAAGATGATGTTTATGAAGTGCTCGAACTGTTAAGGAGGGTACACTTGGGTTGGTTGAAGTTTTGGTAAGGTTACAAGTTGGAAATGTAAGGAAATAAGTCCTAAGTGTTAGAGTTTTAAAAGGATTGAGAGAATGTTAGGAAGATCTTTGGAAATTGTTTTGGAGAGTTTAGTGGAAGTTCTAAGGTGAGTTTAAGTGCCTAAGTGGTATTAGGACACATGGGGAACTTGTGGAGAAGTTTGGAGTCAAATGGGAATTTAGAAACAAGGTTCTGGAGCCGACCGACCTTAGGGACCGGACCGGCAAGGTCGGTCGAGCTCAGTTTACAACTACCGGAAAGAGTTTCTGGAATCGACCGAACTTGGGGACCGGACTTACAAGTTCGGTCGGGCTTGTATTTGTGTAGAATTGAGTCTCTGGAATGGACCGACCTTGGGACCGGACTTACAAGGTCGGTCATGTCTAAAATTTTGTACGGGGATTGGTCTCTGGAACCGAACTTGGGACCGACTTTGCAAGGTCGGTCGGGGTAAAATTTTCAAACGGTAATAAGTTCTGGAATGGACCGACCTTGGGTAACGTCGGTCGGTAAGGTCGGTCGACCCTAAAGATGGAAAAAAAGAAAGAAACCCTAAGAAAGTTTAGAGGTATTAGTGGTACCCCATTAAGAGGGCAATGATGAATAGAGGTATAAAGACCTAAGGGATTAAGATAAGTATAAACTTAAAAGTTTAAGGTTAGATTGTAAGAATAAGTTGTAAAACTTATGAGGTGTTAGGTGGGGAGTCATTATGGGTTAAGTAAGTTAAATAAGTTTAATTAAGTTAAGTGATTAACAACCTAAAACTGAATGAATGATTTAAGGCTTGAGTATTTGGACTCCGGAAGAGAGTAAGCAACCGAACGACCCATGGTGAACGGTACAGTTCTACTTGTGACCTGCTTGCTAACGAGGTGTCCCTCGGCTTTGTGCTATTTTTTTGTGTGCTCACTAAACAAGATAAAGCATGCAACCGGAATATCATGTTGATTGTATTGTTGTGTGATGTTTGAAAACTTACACAACTTACGTGAGAACTTACTAACTAGTGTTTAGTAAGTATTGTGTGAGAATAGGAACACTCCCAATATTAGTTTGCTAATAACCGAAAAAGGTTAAACAAACAAACGTCGCATTGAGACTACTACTAACTTTAACTTGGGGGAGTGAGGAATCCGGAATGGTACCGACACATGTGTATTGGGGGAGGTCGGTATCCTTATCAGATACCGACTTCCAAATATGACTTGTCTTCAGACTCATCGCCTAGAGTCGACATATAGACTCGACCTCCTCGGACTACTTGTTTTAGGAGGGAGGCATTAAGATGGCTTGGGGGGATCTAGCCTACATCCCCATCAATTTAAGAATGTTGTTATTGCCGGTAAGTGTCCTGCTGGCTAGGGTTAACCAAGCCATACGTAAATAAACAACGAACTAAGGGTTAACCTGTTATAACCCAAAGTTCGTTACAATTTTATCTCGTGTAACGTTGCCTTATGTTGAGTTATTTCAATATTTAGGACATGGAAGTCCTTATTAAGGAAGTTGGGGGCGAGCAGGTCTTTTCCCCATCCGTTCTATTTTCTGGTGAGTTAATCTAATATTAATTCCCTTAACCTTTTTATTCCATATCCTCTTAATTACTCCTTTCTGATCACGATCACACGACTCGCCAGTACGCTCCTCTCTTAATTTTCTCTCTCTCTTCTTTCTGCGCCGTTCCTGTTCTCAATCAGTCAAGACTCCTGTGACATTGTTTTGCCATTCAAGTTCTTCTGTGGATTACTCCGCCGTTGCGAATTGATGGTTAATTCGAGGTAGGCATGACAATTCTTCTTTCTTTAATCCTTTGGTTCCGGTGTCTCCTCATTCTGATTTCCTCTGCAATCTGATTGTGGTTCAGCGTTGGTTCTTGCGCTCTGTCGATTCTCTTCTACTGTTGGCGTCGTCCGAGAATCCGCTGTCTTGTTGTCAGAATTCAGGTGAGAATGGTATTGCAGTTTCAGTTTTGGGGTTTAGTTGCGTTTCTGATTTAGGGATTGCAATTGTGTTCTGTTCAGAGGTTGTGCAGCATTTTGGATTGTGTCGCGGTTTGCTTTTCGGATTCCGCTGTGGTTTGATCTCTACATCAGATTTGGGTTTCGTCTTTGCTGTAATCGAGGTAGGTGGCTTATGGATTCGGCTAGTGTGTTCAGCCTTGGGGCGTTTCGAATTCTGGTTTCTAGTGTGTGAACTACCTCTGCGTTGTGTTGTGAATCAGTCCGTTTGCGTTGTTTGAATAATTACAAACCCCCAAGGTTGTTTTAATGCTCTACTTCTGTTTTGTTGTGTTAAACCCTCTGTGTTGATGTGAATTCGTTTCTGGAAACTACACATTTGGTGTGTCCGAACGTCTGTCCGAGCTTTGACGTTCGGACATACCCTATTGTGCTTCAAATTTCTTAAGTTTTTGCTGTGTCCGAACTTCCGTCCGAGCTTTGAAGTTCGGACACAGCCTTCTGCGTTCTCTGATTTTGGCTTCGACTTGTGTCCGAACATTGATGTCGGACACAAGCTCGGACACTACGCGTGTTTGTTTTCCGAAAAGCGTCCGAACATCAGTCCGAACATTGATGTTCGGACACCTCTGTCTCTACTACGTTTTAAGGTTCGACCTGTGTCCGAACTTCGTAGTTCGGACACATGTTCGGACATCTGTCTGATTTCGACTTCTGAGTCTCGACTCGTGTCCGAACATTGATGTCCGGACACAAGTTGGACATGCTACTGTTTTGACCTTAACTTGCTCGTTTGAGCTCCGTTTTGACTTCCGTCTGCGGGGTTGGATTCCCCTTCTGATTTCCAAGCTATCTTATGTGCTTTCTGGTGCCTTTGGTGCACACATGCTTAATGGTTTTAAGCTTCTATTTTGGGACCTAGTTATCTCTGTGTCTGAACCTTTGGATGGCTGGTCTCGCTGTCTCGTAGCGCGCTATGTAGGATCCTTCTGTTCACGGGTGATGTTCCCCGTTCTGTTCAGGGTGTTTTTCACCTGTTCTGTTTACGAGTGAGGTTTCCTCGTTCTGTTCACGAGCTAGTTGCTTGTTCTGTCTGTATGCTGTGATCAACTAGTGTCCCGCTCTGTTTTCTGCTTCGTCTGCTTTTGACTCTGTTTAGTCCTCTATTGTATGGACTTCTGTTCTGCTTTCGACATGCTTATGGATTCCGTTTCCTTCTGATTTGATAGTGTTTCTGTAAAATGTTTTGAGCATGCTGGTTGATGAAGTTTGTCATCTACTGGGCATAGTTGTGTGCTCATTCCCCTACTTTATCTAACATTGCAGATTGATCAGCGAGGATCACTTTGCTCAGCTCTGGAGTTTAGTTTGTTTTGTTATTTCGTTCTCGGAGACTTTGTATTTGAATTTGAGCCTTTGGGCCTCTTCAGTTAGCTCTTGCTTTTGATATTCGTTTTGGTGGGTTCTGTAATAACTTTGAGATGTTACGACATCATTTTGGTTTATACTTTATTCAAGTATTCGTTTGGGCCTTATTTGATTATCTGTATAAGTCTGTTTATTAGAGCCTTGCGTTATTATGTAATAATACGCGGCGTGTAATACCCTAACTCCTAGGCCAGTGTTTGGGGGTGTTACATTTAGTGGTATCAGAGCTCTGGGTTCTAATCTGCTGGGATTTTAAGTTAGCCAGTCAGTCAGAAACGTCAGTGTTAGTGTCTGAGTCTAACTGCCTGCTGTTGGACTTTCAGAATGCCGCCAAGAAGAGCAACGCCCTCCAGGAAATGTGGCTGATGCTGTTCAGCAGTTCATGACACAGCTCATGCAGACCATGGCTGCAGGAGGAGGACCAGTTGGAGGGCCAGGCCCAGCTGGGGCTGATGCTGGAGGCCGGAATGTGAAGGCGCTTCAGGAGTTCATGAAGCTGAAGCCGCCGTCGTTCGATGGGGCAGGAGACCCCCAGGAGGCCAGTCATTGGTTGACTGAGGTCGAGGATTTGCTGCGTGTGATGGGCTCTGAGGAGGAGCAGAAGGTGGACTTCGCCACCTTTCTTTTCAAGGCCGAAGCCAAGGAGTGGTGGAGGTCAGTGATGGGTAGATTCCCACAGCCTTGGACGTGGGAGCAGTTCACTGGGGAGTTCAATAAGCAGTTCTACCCCGATGTGTATAAGGACCAGCGCATCTTGGAGTATAACCGACTACGCCAGGGTCGGGATATGAGTGTGGAGGAGTACGTCAGGAAGTTCATCAGCCTGTCAAAGTTTGCACCTGAGCCGGATGAGCATAGGAAGGCCAGGAAGTTTGAGAGCGGTCTGAGGCCAGACATTCGCTCTGCTGTGACGCCTCTGCGTCACAAGACCTTCAGGGACGTTGCTGATGTCGCCCTGTTGGTAGAGGCTGATCTGAGGGGCCGCCAGTCTGGCGGGAAGGACCAGAAGAGGAAGCAGAGGTCCGACGAGAGTGATAGAGGGATCAGCCTGCTTCTCAGAAGAAGCAGTCGACTGGAGACGAGCTAGAGACCGCTCTGGGGACCGTTCGCGAGATAGAGGTGGTTCATCTTCGTCAGCTCCTGCTCCGTCCGAAGTGCCAGGTCTGTGGCAAGTTTCACAGAGGTCAGGACTGCTACAGGAAGTCTGGAGCCTGCTTCAAGTGGGTCCATGGCATAGGATAGCTGACTGCCCTCAGGCCGAGAGGTAGAGGTAGCTCTGGAGGTAGAGCTGGTGAGTCTGCTTCTGGGTCCAGAGATCGAGACCGGGCTGAGCAGAAGAAGCCCCAGGGCCAGGCCAGAGTGTACGCGATGGCTGGAGAGAGAGACCGATCGGCTGACAAGTTGTCACAGGTATCTCCAGCTGTCTTCTCGTTCTGTTTTCTGCTTGTTTGACTCTGGAGCCACCCACTCTTTTATTTCTGCTGAGTGGTGGGTGAGCTCGGTTTGCCTGTTGTGCCTCTGGGTGTTGAGTTGTGTGTGCATAGTCCATTGGTTAGGGACTCTTCTATGCTTTTGAACTCTTTGTAAAGATAGTCCTGTGTTAGTCAGAGATAGGACGCTGTGCTAACCTCATCCCTATGGATGACTACTTTTGATGTGATTTGGGCATGGATTGGCTTGCTGCGCACCATGCCCACATTGATTGTGCGCTTCGAGAGTGACCTTTGAGGAGCCGGTCAGCCCCGCCTAGTTGTAGCAGGGAATGGACTCCCGTGCTCGCCGCCAGTCATATCAGCCATGCAGGCGTTTGTTTCTGAGGAAAGGATGCCAGGGATATCTGTGCTACATCCCTGAGGTTCGCAAGGATGCGAAGTTGGAGGAGATTCCAGTAGTCAGAGACTTCCCAGATGTGTTCCAGGATGATGTACCTGGGCTTCCCCCTGTCAGAGAGGTGGAGTTCTCGATCGAGCTCGCACCTGAGACTCAGCCGATTTCTAAGGCCCCATACCGGATGGCGTCTGCTGAGCTCAAGGAGTTGAAGGTCCAGTTGCAGGAGCTGCTGGATAAGGGCTTCATCCGCCCTAGTGTGTCGCCTTGGGGAGCGCCCGTGTTATTTGTTAAGAAGAAGGACGGTAGCATGCGTTTGTGCATTGACTACAGGGAGCTCAACAAGGTTACCATTAAGAATAGGTATCCTCTCCCTCGCATTGATGACTTGTTCGACCAGTTGCAAGCGCTACGGTGTTTTCGATGATCGATCTGAGGTCCGATTATCATCAGTTAAGGATTAAGGCAAACGATGTGCCTAAGTCCGCCTTCAGGACTCGTTATGGACCTACGTTCCTAGTGATGCCATTCGGTCTGACGAATGCGCCTTCTGTTTTAGGGACATGATGAACCGGGTGTCAAGCCGTTTTTGGACCAGTTCGTGTGGTGTTTATTGATGACATCTTGGTGTATTCCAGGAGTGGAGGAGCACGAGGGCATTTGAGGATGTTCTCCAGACTCTGAGGGAAGGAGTGTATGCGAAGTTGAAGAAGTGTGAGTTCTGGTTGGATCAGGTGGTATTCTTGGGACACGTTGTCTCCAAGGATGGTATCTCCGTAGATCCGGAGAAGATTAGAGCTTACTGAGTGGGTCAGGCCTACTAATGTTGGAGAGATTCGTAGCTTCCTTGGATTAGCGGGCTACTATCGTAAGTTTGTGGAGGGCTTCTCCAAGCTAGTGATCCCTTTGACTCGTCTACTGCAGAAGGATGTGAAGTTCGAGTGGAGTGAGGCATGTGAATTGTGTTTTCAGGAGCTGCAGAGGAGGTGACGTCTGCGCCGATTCTGACCTTCCAGAGGGTAATGAGGGTCTGGAGGGTTTTCTGATGAGTCCCATAAGGGACTTGGGTGTGTGCTGATGCAGCATGGGAAGGTAGTAGCATATGGCTCTCGTCAGTTGAAGCCATATGAGAAGAACTATCCGACCCACGACCAGGAGTTAGCGGCTGCTGTGTTTGCCTTGAAGATTTGGAGGCATTACCTCTATGGAGTAGCGTGCAAAGTTTATACGGACCACAAGAGCCTCAAGTATGTTCACTCAGAAGGAGTTGAACTTGAGGCAGAGGAGGTGGCTGGAGTTGCTACACGACTATGATCTGGAGATTCTCTACCATCCGGGTAGTGCGAATGTGGTTGTTGATGCGCTCAGTAGGAGGGGTCCGTCTAGAGCCGTTTGTGCTATGTCTGGTATGCGGAGGTCTGCTCTTGAGTTGCAGCGTATGGGTATTTGGGTCGTCCGTCCAGGGAGGTCCGGGATGTTAGCAGCGTTGCAGATTCAGCCTACCTTGATCGACCGGATCAAGGCCAGTCAGGAGCACGATGTCAGTTTGTGTAAGATCAGAGAGAGTCTTGCTGCTGGTCAGGAGTCTGAGTTCCGGGTTTAGAGGATGCTGCCTGAGGTTCAGAGGCCGTGTCTGTGTGCCTGCAGATGACGCTTTGAGGCGGGGGAGATATGCAGGAGGCTGATGGAGCTCCATACTCGGTACACCCAGGAGGTGTGAAGATGTACCGGGACCTACGTGAGACATTCTGGTGGAGCAACATGAAGAGGGATATTTCAGACTTTGTATCCAGATGTCGGACCTGTCAGCAGGTCAAAGCCGAGCATCAGAGGCCAGCTGGTTGCTTCAGCCTCTTCCCGTTCCGGAGTGGAAGTGGGGGAGAGCGTCGGTATGGATTGTTATGGGACTGCCTAAGACTCCGAGGGGTTTGGGTGATAGTGGACGGCTCACGAAGAGCGCTCACTTCCTGCCTGTCAGGAAGACTTACAGTTTGCACCGCTTGGCTCAGTTATTTATGGACGAGATAGTACGCCTTCATGGAGTTCCAGCTTCTATTGTGTCTGACCGAGATCCGAGGTTCGTGTCCAGATTCTGGCAGAGTTTGCATCAGGCTATGGGGACGAAGTTGTCTTTCAGCTCAGCATATCATCCTCAGTCGGATGGGCAGACAGAGAGGACGAATCAGGTCCTTGAGGACATGCTCAGAGCATGTGTGCTTGACTTTGGGGGCAGCTGGGATCAGCACGTAGCGCTGATAGAATTCGCATATAATAACAGCTTCCAGACCAGTATCGGGATGGCTCCGTTTGAGGCCTTGTATGGCTGGAGATGCAGGTCACCCATTTGTTAGGATGATCTGAAGGAGAGAGCCGTGATTGGTCCAGACTTAGTTCAGGATGCTGTGGGCAAGATTCAGTCTATCAGAGAGCGCTTGCTTGTGGCTCAGAGTCGCCAGAAGAGTTACGCCGATCAGAGGAGACGGCCTCTAGAGTTTGAGGTGGGCGACCATGTGTATCTGAAGTTTTCTCCAGTTCGTGGAGTTGTCCGGTTTGGGAAGAGAGGCAAGCTTAGCCCTCGCTTTGTGGGTCCTTTTGAGATCCTGGAGAGGATCGGACCGGTTGCCTATCGTTTAGCTTTGCCACCGTCGTTGGCTGGAGTCCACAGTGTCTTTCATGTGTCTATGCTGAGGAAGTATATTCAGGACCCATCTCATGTGATTGACTTCAGTCCACTTCAGTTGAGGGAGGACTTCACGTTCGAGGCAGTTCCTTCGAGGATTTTAGCACGGGATGTCCGCAAGCTCAGAAGTAAGACCATGCCCTTGGTGAAGGTGCAGTGGTCGGGTCAGTCAGAGGAGGAGGCGACCTGGGAGGTCGAAAGCGAAGTGCGCTCCAAGTTCCCCGCCCTTTTCGAGCAGAGTAAGATGTTTTAATTTCGAGGACGAAATTCTTTTAAGGGGGAGGTGATGTTATAACCCAAAGTTCGTTACAATTTTATCTCGTGTAACGTTGCCTTATGTTGAGTTATTTCAATATTTAGGACATGGAAGTCCTTATTAAGGAAGTTGGGGGTGAGCAGGTCTTTTCCCCATCCGTTCTATTTTCTGGTGAGTTAATCTCATATTAATTCCCTTAACCTTTTATTTCCATATCCTCTAATTACTCCTTTCTGATCACGATCACACGACTCGCCAGTACGCTCCTATCTCATTCTTCTCTCTCTTCTTTCTGCGCCGTTCCTGTTCTCAATCAGTCAAGATTCCTGTGACGTTGTTTTGCCATTCAAGTTCTTCTGTGGATTACTCCGCCGTTGCGAATTGCTGGTTAATTCGAGGTAGGCATGAAAGATTCTTCTTTCTTTAATCCTTTGGTTCCGGTGTCTCCTCGTTCTGATTTCCTCTGCAATCTGATTGTGGTTCAGTGTTGGTTCTTGCGCTCTGTCGATTCTCTCTACTGTTGCGTCGTCCGCGAATCGCTGTCTTGTTGTCAGAATTCAGGTGAGAATGGTATTGCAGTTTCAGTTTTGGGGTTTAGTTGCGTTTCTGATTTAGGGATTGCAATTGTGTTCTGTTCAGAGGTTGTGCAGCATTTTGGATTGTGTCGCCGGTTTGCTTTTCGGATTCCGCTGTGGTTTGGTCTCTACATCAGATTTGGGTTTCGTCTTTGCTGTAATCGAGGTAGGTGGCTTATGGATTCGGCTAGTGTGTTCAGCCTTGGGGCGTTTCGAATTCTGGTTTCTAGTGTGTGAACTACCTCTGCGTTGTGTTTGTGAATCAGTCCGTTTGCGTTGTTTGAATAATTATAAACCCCCAAGATTGTTTTAATGCTCTACTTCTATTTTGTTGTGTTAAACCCTCTATGTTGCTGTGAATTCGTTTCTGGAAACTGCACATTTTGGTGTGTCCGAACGTCTGTCCGAGCTTTGACGTTCGGACATACCCTGTTGCGCTTTAAATTTCTGAAGTTTTCGCTGTGTCCGAACTTCCGTCCGAGCTTTGAAGTTCGGACACAGCCTTCTGCATTCTCTGATTTTGGCTTCGACTTGTGTCCGAACATTGATGTCCGGACACAAGCTCGGACACTACGCGTGTTTGTTTTCCAAAAAGCGTCCGAACATCAGTCCGAACATTGATGTTCGGACACCTCTGTCTCTACTACCATTTTAAGGTTCGACCTGTGTCCGAACTTCGTAGTTCGGACACATGTTCGGACATCTGTCTGATTTCGACTTCTGAGTCTCGACTCGTGTCCGAACATTGATGTCCGGATACAAGTTCGGACATGCTACTGTTTTAACCTTAACTTGCTCGTTTGAGCTCCGTTTTGACTTCCGTCTGCGGGGTTGGATTCCCTTCTGATTTCCAAGCTATCTTATGTGCTTTCTGGTGCCTTTGGTGCACACATGCTTAATGGTTTTAAGCTTCTGTTTTGGGACCTAGTTATCTCTGTGTCTGAACCTTTGGATGGCTGGCTCCTGCTGTCTCGTAGCGCGCTATGTAGGATCCTTCTGTTCATGGTGATGTTCCCCGTCTGTTCACGTGTGTTTTCACCTGTTCTGTTTAGAGTGAGGTTTCCTCGTTCTGTTCACGAGCTAGTTGCTTGTTCTGTCTGTATGCGTGATCAACTAGTGTCCCGCTCTGTTTTCTTCGTCTTCCGTCTGCGTTTGACTCTGTTTAGTCCCTATTGTATGGACTTCTGTTCTGCTTTCCGTCATGCTATGGATTCCGTCTATTTCCTTCTGATTTGATAATGTTTTGTAAAATGTTTTGAGCATGCTGGTTGATGAATTTTGTCATCTACTGGCATAGTTTGTTGCTCATTCCCCTACTTTATCTAACATTGCAGATTGATCAGCGAGATCACTTTGCTCACGCTCTGAGTTTAGTTGTTTTGTTATTTCGTTCCGGAGACTTTGTATTTGAATTTGAGCCTTTGGGCCTCTTCATTAGCTCTTGCTTTTGATATTCGTTTTGGTGGGTTCTGTTATAACTTTGAGATGTTACGACATCATTTTGGTTTATACTTTATTCAAGTATTCGTTTTGGGCCTTATTTTGATTTCTCGCTATTTATTATAGCCTGCGTTGTTATGTCTAATACCGCGTGTAATACCCCTAACTCCTAGCCAGTGTTTGGGGTGTTCCATAACCAGTTCCCAATTAGAAGAACGGTTGGCATCTATAATATAAGGTTGAGATAAGTTGCAACCATTCCTATTTGAAGGATGGTTTGTATTATACGACTGAGATAAGCTACTCCATTCCTTTTAAAGTGGCTGTTTTCTAAGACTAATAAGAAGCTATATGAGTAAGATAAGGATGGACTAAGATTAAGAGGAACTAACCTAAGGTGTTAATAATTAACCCTCCTAGGGAACGCATTTAAGAAGTCTGTTCTGGTGTTTGAACTTTGATTGTTCATAATTGGTTTGTTGCTTATTGCACTTTCTATATGTTGTGCATCTAATCAACCTCCATGCTATCGACAATTTCTCGTCGTGCCACTTAGCTTGGGGGCCATGAGAGATCGTACCCATTCGTGCTGACCCCCTTTGGGGGCTGTTTTAACTACACATGTGAACTCAGGAGGCGCCGTCACGAGAGTAAGAAGGGGTACAAGCGTTATGGGTTAATGTTGGCCCTACGAGTTGTGCATGTACACTCGTATGGCAATTTTGAGTAGTAAGATGTAGTAGGATGTGAGGGGATTGTAAGAAGATGTTATTTGGTTAATTGGTATGTACTAATGTTCGTATATTCTGTAGTCAGACCGTGGCAAGGTTCCTGAAATGTATTTGAATCGCTGCAGAGTTTGTAAATATGGTGATAAGTTTGTGATAACCACGCTTGGAGATTCGAATGGGGTGTTCATTAAATAACTTAACCATAAACACTGAATTTCCCTATTTATTTGCCTTTGACCTGCAATTCATACAACCACACATATGTCCTTAATAGTCTCCTTGAGAACTTTTACTAGTCATTCACCATGGCTCCTTAAGTAGTTTTAATAAGCATAAGCTCATTCTCCTAAGCGCCTTTAAACTACCTAGGTTAACAACATTACTACCTCTTGTCCTCACAACTTCTTCTTTGTTTCCTGACTAAATCGGCAAGGCTTTAGTTGCTTGTCACTTCTAATCAATATACAAATAATGAATGAGTATACTAGCTTATGCTTCATCTCATTGTAAACCCTAGATACTATATTGTCTTAGAGCATTTAATTTGTTTTTAACCTTGGATATGAAAAGAGAGTTTGGATATGTAGCAAGAGGACTCCACCAAGCCCTTGGAGATTAAATGAAGCTAGAAAAACAAGGTAAAGGCAACCATTAATGGTGTTTTTTGGACACAACAGAACATGGGAGGAAATGGTTATTTTTCTTTGAGTGTCCTTACCTATAAGCAAAGGAGAACATAATATGTGAAAAGTTGAGCTCAAGCTCCTCCCCTGGAGATTCCTTGGCACCGAAATGGAGCTCTTCTGGAACTTTGAGAGGACAAGTTGAATAGCTTGATTAACTATAAAACCCCAAACCCAAGTATGCTAAGTAAACATCAAATTATGATGTATTAAGGCTAGAATATGCCTTAGAAAGATTGGTAGACAATTTAAACCAAGGAAAACACAAAAAGTGTCTTAAGGGCAATTAGGGCAAAAATGTGCTCTAAGCTTGGAGAGACTTGGGTGAGTACCCAAATATCATGACAAGACCTTAGTAATATTCTAATGGTCATTTTAAACCAATTACCAAAGAAAACCAAGCTTGAAAACAAGTTAAAACACAAAATGTGCTTTAAGAAGTCTTAAAGCACATTTTTGAGAAATTGTCTTAGAATTGAGTTTTGAGTGGCTAGATGTCCATCATTACTCTTTAATCAACATGTGTACTAATTAGTATCACATTAGGAAGTCTAAATCAATGGGAAATCAAAAATTTCACAAATTTGTGCACTAATTTGTGAATAGTGCCAAATAGTACCTAGTTTAAGCCTTTGGTCAACATAAGTCAATAAATTGGTCAACAAAGACCAAAAGTCTCTTATTATTAAAGGGGGGAACGGTTTTTGAAGTGGTAACACACCACATGTGCTAGTAAGTAAGGAAAAGGTGGGAAAGTGAGTAAATTCACTATTCACCTTTATAAAGCAAAATATCTTACTTTAGCTACCTCTCTCCTCCCTTCTCTTCATTTCCCTCTTCCTCCATCGTATTATTCTGCTCTCTCCCAGTGGAAAACCGTTCCAAGCTACAGCCATGGCACCCTCATCTTCAATTGCTCACCAAACACTCATTTTAGCTCCAAATCGAAAAGTAAGCATAGATTTCTCCTAGTTAGGCCAAGACCTATCTTTCTATCTTTTCAAATCCTTCAAAGCTCCATTTTGGTGCCAAGAGGAAACTCCATTGATGGAGGAAAATCAAGTTTGAAGAGCTCATTAGCTTCTCCATTCTCTTAAGGTAAAGAAAATGTAAGAAAAACCATGTTTCCATCATTTCTTCTACATGGCCGAAAATTTCTTCTCATGGGGCTATGTTTTTATGCCTTGTTCTAGCTTGATTTATTCACCAAGGACTAGTGGAGGTCCTATTTCATTCAATGCCAAAGTCTATCTTGAGACTTCAAAGGTAATCATCCACTTTTATGCCTTAGAACACATTCCTAACCTAGGTTTTTATTCCTTGAGGTTAGTGTACTGTTTAGTACTCATATGAGTCATTGAATATTGATTAGAACATTGGCAAGGGGAATTTAAGTGGTGGCCGAGATTCATGCAAGAAGAAGGTCTAAGGAGGAAGTTAAGATAAGCTTGAGAAAACAAGGTAAAATGCTTACCTAATGGTGGTTTAAGTTTTAAGGGATGAGTTTAGGTGGATACCAATGTGGCTTAGAGCTTACATTGTGTATTGGGTTATATAACCTAAGAAAAAGAACTTAAATAAGCTTGTGAACTTGTGACTAAGGAGCCAATGGGAATGAGTTAGTAATATAAGTTTAAGATGGATTTTAAGAGCATTATAACTACTATGAGATTGATGGGTGTATTTGCAGGTTGAAAGCTTTTATATGTGGGAAATTCAGTGTTTAAATTCATGTCATTTAAGGGCCTAAGAGCCATGTCATTTAAGGGCCTAAGAGCCATGTCATTTAAGAGCCTTAGTGCTATGCAATTTAAGATTATTGCACTATATTGAGTTTATTATGAATGAGTTGATTTGGGTGAGAATTATGATGAGAAAAAGGTTTGATGTGCGTGAGATGATTGAATGAGAAAAACCATGCATATGGGCATGATAATATACTAGAGGAGCTATGGCAAAATTTGAATGAAAATAAGCTAACAACGGTGTTCTTGAGGATTAGAATGACTTAGAATTGTTTAAGAGGAATTAGAGGTTAGGAGGGTGTAATTTGTGTGCTAAGATTGTGTACTAAGGACTTGAGTGTTCTTGATTGTATTAAGGGTGGAAAACTAAATGTTGGGTGTAGTAATATACTAAGAAAGCCATGTCAAAATTTGGAGAGAAAACTAAGTGTTTAAGATGTTCTAAGGAGATTTTATGACTAAGGAATGTTCTAGTAATCACTAAGGGTTGTATTGGTGAAAATGGATAAACTATGGAGTTCTTGAGTACTAGGAAGACCTAGGGATGTCTAAGAGGGACTAGGGGTTATAATGGTGAGTTTTATGCACCAAAAACCATGGTTAAGGA
>JAIOTZ010001099.1:0-39262 GCA_023374045.1 Limonium bicolor | reverse complement strand
TTCTATGTTTGGGAGGACAAGATTCATTGGAGAAACTCCGAATGCTACTGTAAATGTATATTTATTTTAGGTTTTTGTTGTGACAAAAGCATCAACCTAACTCTCACCGCTTTTATCTCAATAACTATCATGTCAGCCTTAATAAAAGAATCTTAACGGATTTCTTTACCCAATATTAGCTTAAGTGCAATGTTGTCCAGAAAGTGCTTAACATATTTACTCGAAATATTCAGCATTATCCCAGTCGATATAATAGGATCTATTGTTTGTAAATTATATTAGTTTTAGATAGAAATTTTTGCCATAGTTTTATAAGGTTTATTAAGATCTCAATTTGCATGTATGTATAGATATATCTAGACAAAAGGTGAGACTTTTTATCACATAAAAAAGAGAGAGATTTGAGAGAAAAATGTTATTGATTAACATCAATGTGTGGTCTAGAGATAGACATGTGTGTGATTGTTGATATCTGTTGAACACACCATGTGAGGAATTTTCAAGTTATTAATAATGATTGATAGACGAGTTTTTCTTCTAAACACTTTGTGTCTCTTTATCCTTTATTCTCTCTTTCTTTGTCTCATTGTTCTTTCACATTACGGGCATTCACTGATGCTGACTTTGGTGTGGATCTCTCACTGGTGGAAAAAATACTTAAAATTACGCCCTAATGATTACGGTCAAAACCCAAACCATTACTTAATTGATAGGCCGGAGTTAGTTAATTACGGTTTGGTAGCTAACTGTGATTTATTGTGGGCTGGATGATTACAAATTTTTTCATTAAAGCTTTTTAAATTACGGTTATATGGACAACCATAATTTAAAGTCCTTTGGCGCGCCCGCGGTTACACTAGACGACATCATTTTACCCGTCCGTACCCCGCGTGCGCGCCTGTATAGTCGAACGACAACATTTTTCAATGGTGCAAGACTTTAGATTACTGTTCATGTGTAAACCATAATATAAAGTCAGTTCATTTCCGCGCGCCCAGAACGTTTTACATGTTATGTAAAAAAATAACTAGAACTAAGCAAATGGTTTTGAATAATAAATTTTTATGATCACTATAAAAAACAGTGTTCGATTCTGCTTATATGTTATTAAAAACAACTAATACATTATTAAAGAATCTGCTAATAATATTATTAAAAGTAATAAATCAAAGTATTTTATTAATATATACATTAACTAACCAAATATAATAAGTATGAGACTCATGGCCCAATGGTCGGGGCTACTGAGTTGTTTCCAATTTTGGTTGGTTCAAAACTCAAGATAGACCAAAAAATTTGGCGGGTGAAGGTTTTTTGTAACCAAAGGACTTTAAATTGTGTTGTACGTATAACCGTAATTTAAAGTCCTTTAATACAAACATTTTTTTATAATTTTCTCACAATGTATCTTTTCTTCACGTGCACTGATCTTTTCATCTGTACCTCTAACCTCCCGAGTCACCACCAATTTTGCCGGCCACCACAGAGTACGACTCCCCCACCGACTTCGTCGCCCACCAGCAACTTCGGTCTGCCCACCACCAAGTTCCCAGCAACCGCTAGAGCCTACTTGTCCGGTAATTAATGTTGTCGTCTTTGTGAAAAAAATTCATGCTCTTCGATTTTGGGCTATTGTTCATTCAAGATACTTTCGATTACATAATTGTATACTCCGCACCTATGTAGTAAGTTTGAATCACTGGAGCTCTCGCACACTGGGTTGAAAATTTGAAGACGGCGTTGAAAATATTTGTCTACACCACTCTTCATTCACGGTAATTTTGATACCCAAACTGGCAAAGAGGTGTTTTCAGTCTACTACAGTTTGGGTTTTTTTATTTTGTTTGGATATTAATGGTTGATAATATGTAGAGTTTGACATTTTGATTGACTACCTGATTTGGAAATGTTAAAAAAGATGGGGGTTGCTGTCAAATTTTTCTAAGATTTGATATAGTTAAATATTGATCGAGCACTGAATGAAATGTTTTTGAAATTGTTTTGGTTTGTGAGCATTCTGTTAGTCCATCTCTCCAAAGTGTTCACCTTCAACACTTCAGTTATATTGATCAAGTTAGTTATAAACTGTATACTGTTATATTCATACATGCTATGTTTACTTTGATAAACTAATAATCTACTTTATCATGTGGATGACTACAAAACTAAATCGAACATAGTTACCAGTCCGAGATGTACCTAATAGAGGTAATCTTGGATAGTCCCCGTCGGGACTATCCATGATCATTAATCCCACACCTAGGTTCTTAATGTGTTTTTAATATGTAATTTATTGAAAATTTTAGTAGTATCTCTATAATGTTCTTCAGGTGCATATATTATTGATTAATTTCGTAATATCATGCATCTGTAGAGATGTTGCCGAAATTTTTAATAAATTACTTATTGAAAACACTTTCACTAGTGGGATCTAACGTGTTTGGATGGGTTTAGTTTGATTAATATACCCAATTAATCATAAGAGCGTTGGCCACGGGTGACAATAAACTATGTATTTTGACATATATAACGAGATGGAACATTTATGGATGTACATCGACAAATTGGACATCAAGTTCCTTGAAGGAGTGGATAAGTTTTGCACGGTGTTGGCGAACAGTCTGAAACTGTCAGACAAGGGATATATATTTGTCCGTGTGTCGATTGCCAAAACAATTTGAGGTATTGTGGGATTGAAGCAATCAATGATCATTTGATCCTTCGTGGATTTACAAAGGACTACAAAGATATAGTCTGATCACATGGTTAGAGCGTAGTGGATGTTCTTAAGCCCGATGAAGAAAATTGTGTTGCCAAAGATACAAAAACATTTGTTAGAAGCACTATTTTTGCAAGTGACGATGACGACTATACAATTGTCAGTGACCCAAATGTTGATGAGATTGAGGCAATTCTAGAAGATGTTGAACGACAACTCCGACAAATCAAACAAGTACGAAACTTTGTTGGATTCATCCAAAAGATCGTTGTACCCAGGATGTGATGCTGTAAAGTTAAATCAGTTGAGTGTTGTGCTAAAGTTGTTCAATGAAAGCAAAATTTGGTTGGAGTGACGTAAGTTTCACTGCCCTTTTAGAGCTGTTGAAAGACATACTTCCCGCGGATAATCTTTTAACAATAACAACTTACGTAGAAAAGAAACTGATGTGCCTGATGGGTATAGAATACTAGAATATTCATGCTTGTCCAAATGGTTGCATGTTATTCTAGAAGGAGACTGAATTTGTTGAAAGTTTTTTCAGAGTGTGGGGAATCACGCTACCTGAAAAGACAACAACATGACACCAGTGGTAGTAAGAAGGGTTCACCTGCTAAGGTATTGCGGTACCTGTCCATCATTCCAAGGTTCAAGCGATTATTTACAATTGAGAAAGACTTAGAGAATTTTAGGTGGCATTCAATTCACATGAAGAAGGATGGAAAATTAAGACATCTTACAGATGCGCCACAGTGGAGGAACATCAACAAAAAAATTCCTGATTTTAGTGGGGAACCGAGAAACCGAAGGCTTAGCCTATGCACTGATGGAATGAATTCATATGGTACATTGAGTAGTATATACAACACTTGGCTAGTGTTGTTGATGATTTACAACCTACCACCTTGGTTGTGTATGAAGCCATACACATTATGCTATCTCTTTTAATATCTGGTCTAAAGTAAATTGACAACAAAATGATGTTTTCCGTAACCATGTAGAGGATCTACAACTTTTGTGGCATGAAGGGGCATCATTGTATGAATCATTTGTTAAAGAGAATTTCAACATGCATGCCATGCTATTCTGCCCAATCAATGACTTTCATGCTTATGGTAATATTTCAGGGTATTCAGTCAAAGGGGCATTGGCATGTCCGATTTGTGGTGATAACACTTGCAGTATTTACTTGAAACACAATGGTATTGTTTACATGGGTCATTGGAAAATGCTTCCCAATGGACACAAACATCGTAAAATGGTGAAGGAGTTTAATGGGAAAGCTGATCACATCGTAGTGCATGCGCCTTTGTCTGGTATAGAGGTTTATAAAAAGGTATAGAATGTCATTAATAACTTCGGTCCACCTGTAAAAAATGTTGAAAAGGGTGTCTAGAAAAAGAAATCAATATTTTGGGAACTTGAGTACTTGCAGCATTTGGAGGTCAGGCGTTGTATTGACGGAATGCATGTTGAAAAAATGTGGGTGAAAGTGTTACCAGTACCCTATTGAACATAAAAGGTAAGACAAAAGATCCTTTAAAGGGGAGAAAAGATATGATTGAGTTCGGCATACACAATGAGCTTGGTACGAAAGAACAAGAAAAACACACAATCTTGCCCCCCGCATGTCACACTCTATCTAAACAAGAGAAACACAGATTATACAGTACTCTTCACAACATCAAAGTGTCATCAGGGTATTTCTTAAACAAAGTCTAGTGTCAATGTCAGAACTGAAGTCATTAGGAATGAAATCCCACGATTATCACGTGTTGATGCAAGAATTTTTGCTGGTTGTAATGCGTGAGATCTTGTTTGATGATGTGAGAAACACAATCACAAATGTTTGTGTGCTTCTCAAATCAAATTCTAGTAAAGTACTTGACATGAACACTGTGAAGAAGTTATGCACAGATCTTGTTGTCACCATGTGCCGGCTAGAGATGTATTTCTCTCCCTCATTTGATATCATGGTACATTTGCTTGCACATTTGGTCAAAGAGATCAAAGAGTGCAGCCATTTGTATCTTCGGTACATGTACCCATTCGAAAGATATATGGTTGTGTTGAAGAAGAAAGTGAAGAATCGTCACCACCTAGAGGGTAGTATCATACAAGAATTGTAACAAATGAAGTGGTTGATTTCTGCACCCACTATCTTCAAGGCGTTGAATCTATTGGTCTTCCGCGTTCTAAACATGAGGGTAGACTACATGGTGTTGGTACTGCTGGAAGAAAGTTGATGAGAATTGACATAAAAACTCTTAGTAAGGATCATTTAGTTTTATTGAGTCACCTTAAAGATGTTGAACCATATTTTGATGAACACCCGTCCGTTCTTAGAGCACAACATCCTAACATGAGTGACATCAGATTGAAGAATGAGTAAAATCAGACTTTTGTGAATTGGTTCAAAGAAAGAGTAATGTCTGATCAGTCTCCTAATGTGTTAGAGCTGGTGAAATTGGTGGCTCTTGGACCAAATCTCAACATTGTTTCTTACAAGGGATACGACATGAATGGCTTCACATTCTGCATAGAATGTCACAATTGTAAATTAACATCTCAAAATGGTGGAGTGGAGATAGTGGCGTATCTGGATTTGTACAACATCAAGGGTGTGGGTTGGAATGCAGTAGCGATGAAACAATTATACTACCGTGTGATACAAGATATTTGGGTCTTGGATTATAACAACTATTAAATGTGCATATTTCACTGCAACTAGGTTGACAACAAACATGGCTACCATGAGGATGATCATTGTATGAAACGGGTTGAATTTTCTAGAGCAAAACCCACTATAGAGCCATTTGTTGTTGGAATGAAGGCAAAACAAGTCTTTTATATCATTGAACCTTGCAATCTTAGATGGTATGTTGTGCTCAAAGGCAAGAGAGGAATAGTTGGTGTGGGCGGTGTTGTTGATGAAGATGATTATGATGCAGACGATGAAACACCAACTGTTCCTGTTTCATACCAACAGATAGTGATGTCACAGCTCAACATGACTATATCCGGTCATACCATAATGAAGTAATGCGGATTAACAAATGATGGTTCATGTAAGTTTATAGGAATGTTTTGTAATTTTGTTGTATTTGTTCTATATGATGTTTGAAAAATGCTTAATTGGTAGCATTATTTTAAGTGGTTAACTAAAAATTAGATTTTTTTTTTTTGTAGAAATGGACCATAACGAGGACATCGACCTTCATTGTCTTGAGGCATTCGATGATACTGCTGGTGTCCCGACACAAGAAATAGTTGATGCTCCCTCAAACTCTACCAGTACTGTTATGAAGAAACCGAGGGGTAGAGGGCCGACTAGAGGGATGAGGCTGCTGAAGGAATCTAGGATAAATCTAGTGTGAGACAGATTCGGAAGATTATCAGCGGCAACAGAGCAGAGTTTGCCAGCATGGTGGGAACTCTATTGAAGTCCCACGTGTCTATCAACCAAAAGTGGGGACAAGTTCTAGAAGAGGTGAAGCAGATGATATGGAAGAAAGTGCAAGAACAGAACAATATTCTAGAAGATATGAGGGACACTGTTCTTTCACTTGTGGGTGGTAAGGCTAGGGTGTTCTGCCATATCTGTTATCCAAATTGATCAACACGGATACCCCAAATCTAGTGCCACCGTTTTTGGTATACAAAGGGATGATCACCGAGGAAGAGTGGAAGTAATTCTATGAGGAGCACCAGACTCGGTGTTCAGGGTATGCTTCAACTTATAAGTATCTTGAAGACTTTTTATATCATTCATGTGTAATGACTAACCTAATTATTTATTTAACAACAAAAACAAGAACAAGCAAGACTGAATCGTGAAGCAAATTTCCATCCCAATACAATGGGGAGAAAAAGATATGTGGGTAGCATGGCAGAATGGCATCAAGCGGGTTTGCTGACTCGAAGGAACGAGGATGGTACTGAAGGCCTCATTAAGGATCTAGCTGAGGCGAGTAGGACACAGATGTACTTACTTGGACCCTAAATAGCAAACAGAGAGGGCCAGAGGCAGTATCCTCATACTGAGACGGCACTTGTTGCTCAAATTGTAAGTGTTTGAAATTTTTGAATGATTAATTATTGTCCACAAGTATAAAAATTTGTCATCTTGTGTTAATTTATTATAATTTGGATAGTTTGAAGCTGCACAAAGAGGAGAGATAGACATCTTTGCTCCTTCTTCTCATGATGATCCGCTCAATCAAGCACTTGGAATGAGGGATCACCTGGGACGTGTTAGAGGATTTGGGGGAGAAGTGCGTCAGAAGCACGTATTCCCAAAGGCTACGAGGCAGACTCTGGGTGTTGCTGATTTTGAAGCAATGCTTGAGAGAAAGCTAGCTGCTAAGCGTCAAGCTGCTGAAGAGAGACTCTATAAAGCTATGAAGGTGATGACACAACAGAGTCAACAACATCAAGTAGATCCTCCTCGACCCTTTTCCTCATCTAGCCGTGCTGCTGCTCCTGACCCGTATCCATTCGCTAACCTTCTGGTGGGTTCCTTTTTCAATATTGCACTCTTTATGTTTATGCTTTACTAAATTAATTCCTATGTTTGTTAAAGGAACAAAAAAAATGGTCGACTTCAAATGCCGATTGAGGTGGTTATTGTGGATGTTGGTTACGGGATAGTCCTACCATCGGGGCCACACACTTTTATTAATTTCCACTGTCTCCCTATCTTCTACGCTCTAGTGACCCTGGACCTCATTGTAGAAATATATGAGCGTATATACCTTTTGATGGTTGTTTTTAACAAGTGCACGCTGATTGAAGTAAAGGGAGACATGCTCCCATGGTCATCAAGTTTTATCATTGTCACTGAGGTAATAGTGTTTAACAATTACTTTAATGATCAAATATGAAGTTGTTTGTCATAATTTTAATGTAGTTACGCTTTGGTAGGTCCCTTGGATCCCTCATCGTGAGGAACATCACGATTTTAGAGTTAATAAGGAGATCAACCAGCTGGCTAGAAGCACGAGAAGTGGTCGAAGGGACACACATGTCATTGATGAGGTAATAGCATTTAACAATTACTTTAATAATCAAATATCAAGTTGTTTGTCATAATTTTAATGTGGTTACCTTTTTGTAGATCCTTCAGATGTCATCTTGTGTGGAACATCACGACATGGGAGTTGATGAGGAGATCAACCAGCCGAAAAGAGGCACGGGAGGTGGTCAAAGGGACACACATGTCATTATCTGCGCTACATTGGAAAAGAGCAAGGTAACTGCCCACGATAAATTTAAGGTAGCAAAGAAGGCTACACAACGATGGCCACTGGCCAGTGCCTCTATGAGAAGAAGGATCACACTCTCGGAAAGAGAGATTAAACTCTTAAGCCCCTCACAGATGAATCTATATGACAGGATTCAACAAAAGGGTACTCATTGCACCAGCATCACGATGAAACTACCTCAGTGGCTTTTCCATTATGATGATGATGATGATTGATATACTTTGGTGTGATTTGATGACTTGAAGGAGATGATGTATGGAGATTACTTGAACATATCCATCATCTCAGCTTATTGTTTGTAAGTGTCTATTTCCTGTAGTTTAAAGTCTTATTAGATAAATCAATAAGTCTAACTACTAACTTTTTTATTATGTTGTCATATTTATAGATGTTTGTGTTTAAGACTGAGAGAGAAGCATGTAAGTAAGGTTTCAACAGTGTGCTGGAATGTTTGTCCTTTGACGAGGCAAACATGGAACCTGCCATTTTCATTCACTACTTGACTCATTGCTTCGAAATTACTGAGCGGGATAGCATCAGCTATTTGATGGTTCCATATCACCAAACGTGAGTACATATACTTTTAAACTTGGATATGATTTATTATAGTTCAGTAGTTTATTAATTTTCTCTAATGTTATTGAATTTGAAATTGTAGCAACCACTAGGTCCTATGTTTGTTTGCACCACTACGTCAACATTACTTGTGCTTGATCCGTAGGGACAGTAGGAAGGTTTCAAGATAGAAGACTTAGTCAATATTTAAATCTAATGCATACTTATACTTACTTGAATCAAATTAATGATATTAATTTTTCATTGTGCTTAACGTTTTTTTCAATATGCAACATTGCTCATAAAACTCCACCCTTCATGAACTTAATTAGTTGACAATCAAATTCATCTAGGTACGGGTAATTCATATGTCACTATAGTTATCGTTAATTTGCAAGTACTTTCACATGAATGTGTTTTTTGTAATATAGTGCCCTAGGCAAGGTGACTCCAAGAGTTGCGGCAACTTCGTCATGAGATACGTGTACAAGTTTTGGCGGGATATCCTGTAGTTTGATGATGAAGAGAAGGTAAATAATGCTTGACTAATATCTCACTAATTGTTCAACACTTTTTTTTAATATCGACATATTTTGGTGTAGACTAATTTGTATTCCTTTCCTTTGTGTAAACTTGGGCTTACTTTGTGAGAGCATGAGGTACTTATGCGGCACAAGACTAAATCTTAGTAAGAGAACACTTAGCTAGCTTTCATCTAAAGATTAACTAGTAGTAGGCTTGTTAGCGTTTGTCTTGTCTGTTATGTACATTTAAGAGGTAGAAACTAGCTACTAAAGACTGATTTGATTGTAAATAGTTAATTGTTATTAATAAGAATGCATTTGTGGCAAAGATTGCATTAGTTCAACGCAGTTGGTGCGTTTTGTGGAAATACAGATATTTGAAGTTGCTTCTGTACATGCCTGTATGCATTTCTGTATGTATTTTTTCTATTGTAACAGGTTTGTGGTGTGAAAAAAAAACTGACTATAGATTATGGTTCCTGAAGAAACCGTAATCTAAAGCCTTTTGGCGCGCGCGTGAGAGAGGGCTTTAAACTACGGTTTCCTTATGAACCATAATCAGTAGTCAATCTGTAAATTACAGTTACTATGGAAACCATAATTTAAAGTCCTCTCTCATGCGCGCGCCATAGGGCTTTAGATTACGATTTATGTCAACCGTAATCTAAAGTTCATGGATATCCCGCACCCAGACATGGCTTATAATTATGGTTTTGAACCATAAGTAAAATCTATCGGGTATAGATGACACTGATGTTAACTACGGTTCAAAACCATAATTAAACATAATATTTGACCGTAACTTTTTTCTTCCTTTCCACTAGTGGAAAAAATACCTTTGGATCTGCTCAATTAGCTGGTGCAAGTCCGCAAGTCCTGTGTCTTTGTTTTCCAAGAAGAAATCCTCCGCTGCCTTGTCTACTACTAAGGCTGAATACATTGCCACTGTTGCCTGCTGTGCCCATGTACTATGGTTACAATATCAATTGGCTGACTATGGTATTCCTTAGTCTTTTGTGTCAATTTACTGTGACAACATGTCTACCATTTCTCTTTCAAAGAACCCAGTTCAGTACTCAAGAATGAAGCACATAAAAATTCATCAGCATTTCCTTAGTGATCAAGTTGAGAAATCCACGGTGAAGTTATTACATTGCACAACCGATCAACAGATGGCTGACATTTTCACCAAACTGCTTCCTCGTGAAACTTTTTCTCGTCTCAGTCTTGCACTGGGCATGATCGATGTTAATTAAGGTCCATCCTTATAATTTGCCATGTTATTCACCTTTTGGTAGTTCAACATGGTACTTTAGGATGAGAGGAAAGTGTCATTAACTTATACATTTAAGTAAGGTTTTTATTGTTGGTTGATAAGGTGCTCCCTGACACGTCCCCGATAGGCCGTTGATGTGTCTTGCACTTGTAGCTGGATAGGTAACAAGAGGTAACTTTGAGGTACGTAGAATACATGAAGTATCTTTAAACCGGAAGCTTATTTCGATTGAGAATTACACACTAGCAATTCACTCAACCTCATCCACACCCCCTATGGACTTCGGGGTGGTTAAGGAATTACCACCGAAGCCCTTCTACCCAGGTCGACACACGACCAACAGTCTCCCAACAGTTCTTCGACTATCCTAGCTACCCTTGAGAACTCAACACTTTGAGTTTCTCCCTTTCCGCTCACTCACACTGACGTTCTATTGCTGTACTTAAAGACTCATAAGAAAACTGAAAACTCTAGGTAACAAGCCTAAGCTTTCTAGAAAATATTAAGCAAATGTTTCAGCAAAACCCGTCACCTTATGCACACCCGCTTCAGTTGGAAGCTGGGTTATCTTTCTAGCCCGTTGAGTTCTTCTTTTTGGTGAATCCCAAAGCTTGCTATTTAAATGTCTGAAGTCCACACTTCTTAGTGGCTTAGCCACTGTTGCGCTAGAATGGAGGACCACAAACAAGAATCACTTCTAGAAGACGTGGCAAAAAAGCAGAAAGCAAGAGCTGCTTTTTCTGCACTGTCGTTTGTCTTCTTCTACCTTGTCTCTCATACGTTTGAGCATTTGATCTTGGAAGATCAATTTGTGCAGGTTTACATTGCTAGGTATGCTGGACAAGGTGTCTGACTTCAGCATTTACTTTTAGCTTTATTTCCGAGTGAGTATCTTTGTTGCTTGTTGTTAAGCCTCGCTTAGAGCAATCATGAAGACGTGCCCGACTGTTGGGCATCTGTCAGAATGGAAGGACCCGCTTGTAACCTTGCATACAAGCGTTCCTGATAATTTTTATTTTGCTTAAACACTTAAACAGATTCATTAAACCACAATGATGGTTTGCTATCATCAAAACTAAAAGGAACTTGACTTAACAGTTGTTTTCCATGGCATAGCATATTTATTATTGTTATCTTTACACCCGCTTATTAAAATTTTCTAGCAAGTCAGTCTAAAGCCTATTCGTCTCTCATTTCATTTTTGTCACTTCCTTCTTCGTCTTCCCGTGCTTGCGTTGCTACTCTCGTTTTTTCTCTTGGTTCTACTCCAAGTTTCTCTTTCTTCTTTCTCATGGAGATCATTCTATATGACCATAATTTTCTTAAAGCTCAGTTCTTGGCAGCGCTACGTTGATAGTTTGTTGCACCAATACAATGTCAGAAATCACCAAAACCCTAACTTCAAAATGAAACCCTAGAGTCGTCAGCACCACACTTACCACTCCCAAGTTCTACTATGCATTTGAACCGTTAGCTGCCGACCTCCAATTTCACCAGTCCATGTCATTCTTGACTCCTCTCAACCTGTTGAGGCTTCAATTACACCTAACCTAGTTGACACCCTAACTTCACTCGCTCATGTCGACACCCCTACAATTGTTGAACCCTTGGTTGAAGGATCTACTCTACCTAGCGCAACCTAAAATACCCCAAATAATTACTACCTTTATTGATAAAGATTAAATTAAATCATGAGCAATGATTGCTATAAATTATATGGTATAAAATATATAGTCCAAAATGGACATTAAATTATACACTCGATCTCTAATCAAAGAGATATCATTAAGGAGAAATCAAGTCCTAAATTTAATATCACATGTAACATATTATTACATGTGTTAAACACCACTAATATCACTTAATAAAATTATATAAACACTTTATATAGTCTAGACATCATAGTTACAATATATACTCATGTATATGCATTTTAAAACCAAAATACTATAAGTCACTATATGACACATAATATAGTCACATATACATATGGACACAATTTGTGTCACAATATTAACTAAAGGAAAAGTTCAAATTTCCCTCAAAGTCCTTTCCAGCCGACCACCTACACAACAAAGAGAAAAATAAGACATCATTAGACTACATAAACAAGTATTAAAGTACAAACCAAGTACAATGTTAAATCTCACTTTTCTCCTTTTCTACCCATACTTTTCCTTGTTGTCCTGATTGCTCCCATCACTTCTGTTGTTTCCTTTCCCCTCTCTTACGACAACAAGCTCACACACTCCCTTCCTATCCCCCTTGGCTGAAGCGACAGAAGCAGCAAGCTCCTTCCTCATCTTTCTGCTTCACAACAGCAAGTACACTTCTTCATCCTTTCCCATGCGACAACAACCAACTACTACCAGCTTCCTCTCTCTTCTTTCTTCTTCTGTAGACAGCAACAACAACAAGACCAATATTCCAGCACCATCCCTTACCTTATTCTCGGTACAACGACAGAGGAAACAACAACACAAAAAAAACTGGTAAGAACTTCCTCCTTTCCCCTTCTTTTCTCCACGGTTGCAACCTCTCCCTTGCTGGATTTTCTCCTCCATTTATGCTTCATACCACAACTCATTCTTCTCTTCATGAAACAACAACAACCACCATTTAATTCCCCCTTCATTTCGGTTGGGAACCAGCAAGCAAAAACAGCACAAGCCAAGGTAAAAGCTTACCTCATTTGCTTCTTCTTTTGCGGTTTATATACAACATCTTCCCACCCGATTCTCTCCTATTCTCAGGCCCGGCTCTAAGCATGTGCAACCGGTGCAATTGCACAGGGCCCATGCTTTTTAGGGCCCCAAATTTTAATAACTATTCATGTCTCTTTCTTTATGAAAAATATTAGTAGTGTCTGTTAGCATTATACTGTACTAGAATAGCCTTTTCACTTTCCAATAAAATAATGAATCGTCAGAGGCATTGTTGCTTCTGTAGATGTTCTACTCTCGGTCTCTCACACAACGTCACAATTAATCAGAAAATCACTCATAGTCACAGACAACTTTTTTCAATTTTTTCTTCAGTGTGAGTGGTATAGCCGAAGTGCAGCAGATACGGGACTTGTTTTTCTTTTCACTAGCTTTTAGTTGTTAATTATTTTTTCCATTAATTTTCGGTAATTGTTATGTTAATTTAATTATTTGTGCTACTTATTTATTAATAATAGAGGATTTCTTTTTATTTTCACACTCTAGCATCAGTGCATCACTAGTTTAGTTGTTAATTATTTTCCCATTAATTTATGGTAATTGTTAAATTACCTCATTTGCTTCTTCTTTTGCGGTTTATATACAACATCTTCCCACCCGATTCTCTCCTATTCTCATGCCTGGCTCTAAGCATGTGCAACCGGTGCAATTGCACAGGGCCCATGCTTTTTAGGGCCCCAAATTTTAATAACTATTTATGTCTCTTTCTTTATGAAAAATATTAGTAGTGTCTGTTAGCATTATACTGTACTAGAATATCCTTTTCACTTTCCAATAAAATAATGAATCGTCAGAGGCATTGTTGCTTCTGTAGATGTTCTACTCTCGGTCTCTCACACAACGTCACAATCAATCAGAAAATCACTCATAGTCACAGACAACTTTTTTCAATTTTTTCTTCAGTGTGAGTGGTATAGCCGAAGTGCAGCAGGTACGGGACTTGTTTTTCTTTTCACTAGCTTTTAGTTGTTAATTATTTTTTCCATTAATTTCCGGTAATTGTTATGTTAATTTAATTATTTGTGCTACTTATTTATTAATAATAGAGGATTTCTTTTTATTTTCACACTCTAGCATCAGTGCATCACTAGTTTAGTTGTTAATTATTTTCCCATTAATTTATGGTAATTGTTAACGGCACACGCTGATACAATTTTATTTGTGAATTGTCCGTTTTAGCTAGCATTTTAAAAAATAAAAATAGTGGATTCAAGATACAATTTTATAATTATGTAAAAGGCCTCATTTTACATATTGAGCACAGGACCCCAAAATTTTCTAAGACGGCCCTGCCTATTCTCTAAGGCTTAGCAATCCATTGTTAAGGTCCTAAAACTGGCTGAAAGAACCAAGGAAACAAGAAGACCCATCTTCAACTTTAAGGTAAGAAAATATGCTCAAAAAATACACCCTTCCTCCCTTCCTTGTTAGGTCTGAAAATGTGAAGTTTAACACCTCTTTTCTGCTCTTCTATACTTACGCATGAAGGCACCTTCCCAACCTTATCCTTGAGCTGAAACACCACCAAAGGCACACCATGAGAAGTTCTTAATACAAGGTATAATGGAGATCCATACATGGTTATTTAAGCTTTGCTCTCCCCTTGTTTTTCCAGCTCAAAAACTGAGATTACTTCTCTGTTTTAGGGGACCAAAAACAGCACCTAAAATCCCTCCAAATAACAAGGTAAAAGAGCTACTTATTTAATGTTAAAAAACACATGTTTAAGCGCCTTAAAATAATTACCTAGAATAATTACTAACCAAGTCTTATTTCTTGTGTATACATATTAACCGAATGGGTTTTAATAACCCAAAGAACCATGAGCTGTTGAAGGGATCACAAAGGAGAAAATCAAGTTAAAAAGGTATTTAGGCTCTTAAAAGCCTTAAGGATTAAATGATGGCTTAAGAAAAAAATTGTACAAAAAATTAATCTATGGTGTGTATGCATTATACAGCCGAGGAAGGTGTGGTGTGGCTGGTGGAGAAATTCTTGGAGATCAAAACAAGGTAAAAAACCTAAACCATATTTTGGTGTTTTTAGGATTATGAGTTTATAAAGGAATTAGTGTCGAGAGTATTTGTATATATAAGTGTTGTTAAGTCCTACAAATATGGAGAAAATTAAGGGCTAAGTGATTGATTAGTGGGCCTAAATTCTAATGATTTATTTAAGGTTAGTTTATAAGTGATCAATGAAAGAAAATGGGAGAAAATGATTTAGAGAAGTTAATTATAAATCCTATTGCAAGCCTTGACCATGACATAATTTTGAGGACATTTTATTGTCAATTAACAGTTATTATTATGCTATTTTTAAAGCCTTGTAATTAGGCTATGTTGTTATATGTATTTTAAGCCTTAAATAGTTATTATAAATTTTTAGGTTGATTAAAAGATTGCATAAAAAATATGGTGCAAATTTATGATTCTACCAAACATTACTACTTAGGAATATATTAGAAAAACATTGGTATAACTATAAGCTTATGACATGGTTTAAATAATTTTAAAACCTTATAAAATGTCTAAGTAAATAAATGAATTATATATGGGGTCTAAATATAATTAAATGAAATATAGGGTGTAAAGGTGTAATAAAAACTGAGAGGGATGATCTTAGGAAGTTTATTAATATAAAATATGAATTTTATGAGATTAGGGGTTAAATATAAAAATTGAGTATTAATTGGGGTATTGTCGTAAATAAAAACAAATCTGGTCAAAGGAATAACTTAGGTGGTCAACCTTGACCACATGCGAGGGTTGACCAAAGTATAATGATGAAAATAATTAATTTGGGAATTTACAGAAATATTAAGCCAAAAATAACATTATAAAAAGAAATGGGGTATTTATTAATTACTAAAAAATATAGGTGTTGGAAAATAAATATTAAGACCCTAGAGGTTTGTTTGGGAATTAAAAGAATTTTTGGGCTAGTTTAACGAGTTATTTAAATAAGGGTTATAATATATGGTTTAAGTGCTAATGTGTAATAATTTTAAAATCTTGGGGTATATAATGTAAATTTTGAAAGAATAGGGGCTGGAATGAAATTAAGTGACCTTAAGGGTCTGTACGTAATTTTGGGTAAAATTATGATTTGGTTTGGTAATTTATTTAATTAAGGAGTATAAAATATGGTTTAAGTATTAAAATGTAACATTTTATAAAACTTATGGGCTACTTTGTAAATAACCAAAAATCTGAGTGGAAATGCATATTAGAACAACCTTTGGGGTTGTTCGAAAATTTGGAGAAAAATATTGGGTGTTTTTGGAATTAATTAAATCAAAGTGTATAATATAAGGTTTTGATATTAAAAGTGAAGTCTATAAAATAAAGGTGGGCCAAAGTATAAATAATGAAAGTTAAGGGTAATGTACAATAAAACCGAACAGTAGGGGATCAGTTGGGAATAGATAAGAATATTGGGTTAGTTTTGGTATTTAAAATAACTAAAGTTGTAACACCCCTACCGATAATCACACCATTATCCTCTGACCTGTCTCATATATCAACAACAACGCAGCGGTAGTTCCAACTCAACCGGGGGTGAAACAATGCCGTTAGTCACCCACGTGACTAACTAGGCCAATCCAAACTCAATCACTACAACAAATACAATATCGTCTGATGGGTCTTATACCGAGTACACTATACAAACGATACTTCCTTTACTTAAACAATTCTCAAGTCAATACAACCTTTAACACCACAATATACAATACAATAACCATTCAATACTATACCGAGTATCTACAATTCCCAAGTTTATCCATGACCCTTCGGTCTTACAAATCCACAATACATAAATACAATTTCCTTAACAACTACCCATATCAATGACAACCCCGTCCTACTCTCAAACGGTGTCCGGCTTAGCTGTTGGTCTCTTACAGTGATCATATTCACTTCGGGTACCTGCACACTAAAAACGTTCCCCCTAGGGGGTCAGCTTACGCTGAATATGACTTCCGCATACCCCGCGTACTAGCGAGGGTACGCCGACTAATTGGTCGAGAGCATGCGGTTCATTTTATCACAACAGCATGCATACAATATACATTATATATGTACATTCACAATCAAGTTCAACATTGAACACAATCACTAACACACATCAAGGGTTGATTCAATATGTTCTTTAATTAGGCTTGAGGGTTTCTACCTCGCCATGCCTTACTCAACTACTCATGTACCACCCACTCCCTTGGGTACTCTTACTCACAATCTCTACAAGGTCTACGACACTCAACTCAATTCCCCACTCAACTCAAGTTCTCAAGTCCCACAAGTCACAACTCAATTCTCAACGCTCACATACTCGATTCAATACTCATTACTCAATACACAATACTCAATACTCAAGTTCCCAAGTCAATACTCAATGCTCAAGGTATATGTTAAGTCGATCTCACGACCTCCGGGCAGGGTCATACACAAGACCCACCACCGGGCTCAAATACAAATAGGGCTATACAGTTAGCTCCTCAAATACTCAAATGTCCGGTTCACTACGGACTACTCAAATTCCCGAAACTCCACTCTCGGAGTCAATTCACGATCTCAAGGATTAGCCTAGAAGTATCTCTCTCGATAGCATCTAATGGCTTAGGGAATTCCTCAATGTTTAGTATTCTAAGATTTAAGGTTTCAACCAACTTATTGAATACTCTCATGTTCGGGACAGTGCTCATGTTAGTCGGTTCCTCTCATTGGTGTTCGACTATATTTCTAAGGGGTTTGGTGATCCCTTACCATTCATTACTTTACTCAAGGTTCGTATTTTGAACAACTTTCCAATCCTCTAGTTAGAGGTTACTCATATACTTCCACTAATATTTATCATGTGGATTTAGTCGTTTCGGTTCACTAACCGTTATCGGGAGGTTGCTACTCCCGTATGCTTTCTCACGTTCTAGTGCGTTCGTAGGTTTAGGTTACCGCGTAAGGGTTCAATAGTTGTAGTGTGTTTCCACCATTTTATTAGTTCTCACTTGACTCCTTCTACGAGTCTCTACTCACACAAGACTCAACTATGAGTCGCACTACCAAACACAATCACAATCAAGCAATTCATTCCCAATCCACATTTCATGAATTATACAAACTTTAATGAAAGGAATACAATCCAACCACAACGATACAATACAAACACAAGAGAGTACACACAATCCGATTCGTGCATTTATCTTGTTAGGTGATCACATAATCAAACAAGCACACAAATCGGGGTAACCAAGTTAGGATACAGAGCATGAGGAAATCATACCTTTCACCGGGGTTATCTTTACCGGGTGTTCCCTCGTTCCTCGGTTCACACTTGTTCCTCAAGTCTTACTCTTGAACCACTATTTACATGTCAAATGGTTCAATTAATATTAAGGTGCTACGGTACGTACATAAATGCTACTCCCGTACTTACCCCGTTATCCCATTATCTCGGTTTACTTAAGTGTTCTTATTTCCTTAACTTACTCATTCACTCCCAACACTTGTTTATCCTTCTTAGGACCTTTACAAGTCACCAAGCAACTCCCAAACATCATCTAAAACCAATACCATTCAAACCCCCATCTTTTAAACTCTTAAAAACACATTCTGTTGAATTCTGGGGGTGGTCCGGGACTTGGTCCCTACCTATAGTCCCGGACCAATGCATTGTGAAACTCTCGGGTGAAAATAACATGTGGTCCGGGACCTTGTACCTAGGTCAAGTCCCACCAAACAATGGTTCTAACTCTCGGCTATATATTCATGGGTGGTCCGGGACCTTGTCCATCCCTCAAGTCCCGGACCAAGTGCTGCAAGAACTCTCGGCCTGTTTTTAGTGGGTGGTCCGGGACTCTGTCCAAGGACTAGGTCCCGGACCCTGCTAAAACCTGCAACTTACATTATTTTTCAGCCCCTAATCAATCCCTAAATCACCCTCAAACTTTCTCTAATCTTTCCACAAGTTTTCTACATAATTAAACACCTCAAAACACTCCTTAAACCACCTCAAATCCTTGGTTAAATCCCTACTCCAATTCTTGTTCACTTTCTACAAAATTCCATTCTCACATTCTTGCCTTTTGCACACTTGTGCATTTTCTACCTCTTCTTGATAGTGTCTACCTCCCACCAATCTCACCAAACCACTTAATGACCATCCCAATCATTCCTAGACAAATGCACTCCTAAAAACCCAAGTTCATCCATTCCTTTCAAACCCTTACAACCTAGTTTTTCTCCAAACTCCATGGTACTAATTCACTAGTTTGCTACAGATTTTATACCTCCCTCTTTATAGCTCCCCAACATCATTCCAAGGTTATTACTCCACTCTTAACAACTCAATTGAACACCTAAGTTTCTCCCATTGCCAAAGTCACCTAAAGCACTCAATTTCTACCAAAATTTCGCCATAACCTCCCCATAAACTTACCACATCTCAATCCATCAATTCACACCCATTTGCATTCCTAATCTAGCCACACCCTTACAAGGGCCTACCAGCACATAATATATCCTCAAAATTATCCAAACAACAATATAACTCCGCAATCTCAAATAATGCCACAATATAAACACAATTTCAACTCACTTGGCTTATGAGCCCTTAATTCACAATTAAATTCACCAATCCTCTCAAAATCAACTAAACACATTCTCCCACATAGATTTAAATTCATAGTTTGGGTTCATTAATTAAATTACCCATCCCAAAACCTAAAGCAATTTAAAAACAAGCTTTAAGGTGGGTTTCTTACCTTAATTCACAACTTCCTCTTTGATTCTCCTCTTGTTCCTCCTCTTCTCAAAATCGGTCAAGTGGGGATGGAGTTGCCAAACTCCACCCCAACATTCAAGAAACACAAAAATATACTCAATTAATTATCTAAACCCTTAGGAAATCTTAATTCAACCAAAAGGGCTTAGTACACAAAGTTAGGGTTTACCTTTGGAGATTTTGAGAGGGGTTCTCACCCTTGAACCAAGAAGGGGATTAATCCACCATTGGAGGGTTGAAATGGAGCTCAAAATCAAGAAGAAAACAAGGCATTACAAGGGGTAAAAAAAATCGGTCACCAAAGGAGGGAGAACCAAAATGAGTTTTTCAATGAAATTTTTACCTTAGGAGAGAGAGGAGACTCCAAGCTACAAGATGATGTGCTTTTCTCTTCAAATGGGGGAAAACCCATGGAGATGAAACTCATCCTTTTGAAATTCCGAAAAGAGAGAAAGGTAGAGGAGGATGAGGGGAGTTCAAATATGTATTTTATTTTTGATTTGGGGCTTGTATGTAACTAGAGCATGAAGGAGAAGGTGGAGCATCCATGGAGGACTTCAAAATCGCCAGCAAAACAGAGAGGGGGAGGGAGGCTGGTGAAGAAGAAAGGGAGGAAAGAGAGGGAAAAGAGAAATGGGAGGAGAGAGAAGAGATAAGGTGCTTTTGTACTTTTTTCTTCTTTTTGCTTTTTGACTTGTTAATTAGTAAACTAGTCTAGTGTGTGTGAGAGGCTGTTTTAAACTGTAAAAACCGGCCCCCTAATATTACACAAGCTGGAGCGTTTTTCGTCTTTTACAGAAAATGCTCGTTAGTTTACCCGGTTTTAGCTCTATTCACTAACCGGGCCCGTTTTCCAGAATTTTCTCGTTTCTTTAATTTTAATGGCTATTATACTCCCATTACTGTTTATTTATAGTTATTTAATGAACTATAATTTTTACGGGTTCGTTTGACCACTCAAAGTCACGTTTTCGGGTTTTCTCGAAAAACGTGCGCTAAAGCTTTATTAGCGTTTTTAATTCGTTTTATGGATCCGTTTTCTTCGGGAATTGTTCCCATATATTATTTAGGCATTATTAAGCCTTTTAAATTCATTTAGTACCCTCTTTAAGGTTGTTTTCCTCTTACGGTCACTTAACGCTCAATTTAGCGTTTTTCGCTTTTTAAGCGTTTTTCTTTTTCTTTTGGATTTATTCTTTCTACCAAAATTCGTTAGGCACTAGTAGGCCCTCAATATCGTATTAGAGTAATTTAATCACCCTAATTAAGTCCGGGGTATTTCAATCTACCCCCCTTAAAGAACTTTGCCTACAAAGTTAGTGAGTCTAAGATTGTTAGTCACCAAGGTACTCAATACTAGGGTTATACTCTCTCAACAACTGTCAGACTCCAATGACTGACTGATTACAAACCACATCCACACAACATGTCAAGCATGCATAGCAACCAAAATATCTTTTTCCCAAATCTCTCAATGGGGGTCCATCCGCAGACAATTAGGCACTAAGTCCTCCCCCAAATCGAGTGATCCCTCAGGTACCGGTCACGTTTGAACACTTACGCTCTCTGGTTCACGGCCGTCATGACATTGAGCACTTACTCTTTCTGGCTCTACGGTCCTTTGGTTATGATCAAAATTCATTTGCAACTCTAGAGAATCCTCAGGCTCCAAAGTGGGTACTCTTCCCTGACCGGACTACTCATATCCGGCGGCCCTTGGACAAATACAAAACACACACTACAAACGTCCTACAGGTCACTTAGTACCCTTGCTCGTCCGTTGTAATGGTTTCAAAACTATTCAACACCTCCACCGACTCACAACTAGCTTCACCTCCATGATTCAACCGGATACCCGTGCCTAGCCATGAAAGATCCACTAGCGCCCGTGGGAGTGGTTTCAAACCAATTCTCATTCTCAAGTTTGAAGAAAATCATTTGCCAAAATCATTTTGGAAATTCATTTTGAAAACTTCAATGCAACTCCAAGTTCCAATTTATGTTAGTTTCACCTATTACTAGCGTGATTACTTGTGGCCACTTATACGGAGCTTCAAGAGTCATTCAACCCCAATGTGATCAGCATTGGTGTTGAACTATCTCTCCACCCCACTTTGGTGTTTGGTTTCCCTTGATCGCTAGCAAACCAAGTTCCACCTCCCACCTCAATTCACCCAATCAAATAGTCAATCATTATTTCATTTTCTATCTTCTTAATCTTTCTAGTCGTAATCATGCAACCATACATTCACCAATTTCTAGAATTCAATATTCACTTACTAGTCATCTCATCAATTATTACTCAACCTATCTTCAACTTCTATACCCAAGAGTTTCAAAAGTTAGTTTTCCCATTAGTTTTTCTCTATCCTCAAATCATTTACAAGTCAAATCAATTTCTATCCTCAATCATTTACAAGAAAATCAAATCAACTCAATTCACCTAGGGGACTTAATTCCCACTAGGTTTAACATCGGTTTCATACCGATTTTACTCCTCAAATCTCCCAACGTACTCATCAACCTCCTCAAACATGCTCATTTCCCAAAACCATTACCAATCGGGGTCCTCATTCCCCATGGAGTTTCTCTACTCCATTCACCTCAAATTTCTCACAATCAATAATCCTTTCCACTTCACATCTTACAAGAACCTTAATTACATTATGAATGGCTACATATGTTTATGTAACATAAGTGCCAATCATCACAACAAATACTTTTGCGCTATGCGCATTGTAGTTTACGCCCTATCACGTAAAACATACATTTCGCGGTTTTCGCCCTACCCCCCTTAAAAAGGGATTACGCCCACGTAATCTACCATGTGTCAACATTGGACGTAGGTCGAAGGCATTCAGCCGTCATGGAGTGGTTCAACTTCCATGCGGTCCATTATACAATGTATTCTGGTCAAAGGTTCTTAACCATATTGTTGGTTAGTCCCTGCACCAAGAATTCTCATCGGTTTATTTAACTCTTAACCGGGTTCGGTTCTAGCCTAAAAGGCTTCAAGGCATTGATAATTAGCCATTCATGCTAGTGGTATTTGAAATACCCCGAACTTAAATATAGGGATTAAATTATCTCATGTGTATTTAAGGGCCTAATGGTACCATAATACTAGTAAGGAAAAATAAATCCAAAAGAAATAAAGAAACGCTTTAAAGCGGAAACGCTAAATAAGCGTTAAATAACCATAGGAGGTACGAGACCTCGGTTAGAGTATTATATGGATTTTGAAGGTTTAAAAGACCTAAATAATATGGGAATAAATCCCGAAGAAAACGGATCATTAAAACGGATTAAAATCACTAACGACCTTAAAGCGCGTTTTTCGAGGTAACCGGGAAACGTGTCTTTAAGTCGGGTCAAATAGACCGTAACAATTTTGGTCAACTAAATAATCATTATAAATATTAGTGAAGCTTTAGAACCATAAAAACAATAAAATGAGAAATTAGTAAAAACTGTCAAAAACGGGAACTGTGGGGTAGAAATATAAATACACAAACTTATGTGTCCAATATTGTAAAAAGAAATTCAAAACCATGTGGGTTCTGTAGGCTTCCGATTTTGTCCCCTCCCACACCTCTCTTTTATTTCTCCTTTTACTCACAAAAGACAAATACACTAAAAAGCCATAAAGTAACATTTACACTCTCACAATTCTCTCTCTCCATCTCATTTCTTTCCTCTCGCGTGAACACACCAGCCCTCACCTCTTTTTCCTTCCCTTTCTTCAACCTCATGCGACAGCCATGGAGGCTTGAGAAAACAACACCATACTCACCTTCTCTCCTTTTTAAAACTCCCTCAAAACTCTTCCAAAAAATTACAAAAATTATACCATTGTAATCCTCTCTCCAAGAGCAACAATTCCCTCTTTTCAAAATCCAGAAAAGGCCTTTCGTTTTTATGGGTATACCCCATTTGGAGCTTCAAGACTACCATAGAAGGCCCCCTTCTCCTTGTTCTTTCTAAGGTAAACACATCTCAAAAACTCCAACTTTTTCTAGCCTCAAAGGCAAAACGAAATCTGAGCTAAAAACTCTTGTTTACTTCCTTGTGTTCTAGCCGATTTTGAGCTCATTGGTGGAGTTGGAATCTTGTTCTTGAACCACTCCAAGCTTTATTTGCACCCGTGGAAGGTAAGGAAATTCTAAACCCTAAATCTTACATTAAAAACCTAAATAATGTAGGGTTAATTTTTAGTAATTGAATGTGTGTGTATGTATGGGTTATTATACTATATTTGTGAAGTATATAACTGGTGGAGAAGAGAGGAAGGAAGGAGAAAGAAGGAGAAAGAAACTAGAAGAAAAACAAGTAAGGAAGCTCTCTTGTGTAGCTTGTATATATAATATTGTGTAACAGATTTTAAAAGAGTAGAAATTGTAATTGTAAAAATGGTAATGAACAATAGGTAATGTGGAAGAAGAATGGGATTATATTGAAGCCTTAAAAGACACTTAAAAACTGTTGCAAACTAGTTTGGAATTAATGTTATGTGCAGGAATTTTTAAGAGTGATTTAGTGTTGTTTGGGTATATGAGAGTTGGTATATTGTTGCCGTTATGAACAGGTGAGAAGATGATGTTAATGTGTGTATAAACATTGTGGTGAGAGTATAAAAATAGGGGACTATGGCAAAATTTTGCCTAGATTAGAACACTGTGAATTAAAACTAGGTGGGAACATCTTTGTACAGATTTCGGTTAGGGTCGTCGATTTGGAAGGTTGGGGGAGATAACTAATTATTGTAAGTTTTAGAAATGACATTATAAGAGGGAGCTAAAGATGTAGAAGAAGAGAGTTTAAACTCTGTAGCAAAATGAACTTAGAATAACTTAGCAGTGCTGGAAATGAAAACTTAAGAAAATGGTGAGTGAATTAGATATAGAAGGGTGTAACAGATAGTAATGGATTTAAGCCATGTTTAGGTGGCTAATGGGTGACTTGGTGAATGGGAGAACCAAGGTGAGTATTGGAGCTAGTAGGTATGTTTAGAGTGATGAAGAGGTAGTAGTAGTATGAGAATTAAGAAAGTGCAAAATCTGTAGCAAAGTGTTACTACATGCATTGGAGAAGTTAGGAAAAATTAATGCCAAGAATGGTAAAGAGAGTGTTGGACTTGGGTATAGATATTGTAGATGCTTGGAGATGAATTGGAATGGTAAATGAAGTTTTAGAGCCAAAGTTCTAAATGCAAAGAGAGGTGTAGGAATGCACAAGTGTGCAAAGTATGAAAATGTGAATGGAATTTGTGGAATTCGAGCAAAAGTTGAGTAGTATTGGACCATGGATTTAAGGAGTTTTAGTGAGTGTTAGTGTGGTTTAATTATGTACAAACATGTGGAAAGATTATGGAATGATTGGAGGTGGATTAAGGGTTGATTGGGGGTTGAAAAATCATCCTAGTAGCAGTTTTTAGAAGGGTCCGGGACCTAGGTTATGTACCAAGTCCCGACTCACCTAAAATTAATTCAAGAGTCACACCCACAGGCGGTCCGGGACCTAGGTCCAGGACCAAGTCCCGGACCAATAACAAAATAGGCCGAGAGTTCATTCTGTGTTATGGTCCGGGACCTTGGGTCCGGACCAGTCCCGGACCAGCCTGAATTGTTACAGAATGTGATTTTTAAGGTTCTAAACATGGGGAATGATTGGTAATGGTTTTATAAAGTTGTTAAGGCCTTGTTGGTGACCTTTAAAGGCCCTAAGAAGTGTAAACAAGTTTGAGAAGTAATTAAGAAGTTGTAAGTAATAATGAACATAAGTTAAACCGAAACAACGGGACAACGGGGGGTAAGTACGGGAGTAGTAACTATGTATCTATGTAATGCGTACTAATTGAACCATTTGGCATGTAGTCATTGGTTCAAGAATAAGACTCAAGGGCAATAAGGACTAAGGAACGAGGAGACACCGGTTAAAGTAATTTCGGGAAAAGGTATGATTTCTTCATGCCCTGGATCCTAATCTGGTTACCCCGATTTGTGTGCTATTTGACACCTAAATAAGATTAATGCATGAATCGGTCTATATTGCACTTACCTGTGCTTGACTTATGTTGTGCTTGATATTTTGTCTTGAGCACTAGTTTGTATAATTCATGAATATATGAATGATGATGAATGGTATATCGAACCTCGTATTGTACTTGCGTCAATGTATTGTACCTTGTATGTTATGTTATATTGTATTGTATTATTGTGGCCTGGATGTGACTTGTGCTAATTCCTAACTATCTAACTCCTAACTTAAGTGAGTAAAATTGGAATGAGTACAAGTCCATATAGTTTCGGCCACACGTGAGGATGAGGAGACACAAGAGGTTGGATCCGATTCCTGGTTCGTAAGCTGGTCCACGGCCCAATCCCTTAAGTGGGTAGCATCCTGGATTAGTGAACCAAGTAAAGCCTGTGGTGGGACGGTGTCCCTGCCCAGAGGCCATACCGGCTTAACATGAGTAAGAGTAAGAAAGTAAGTATGTATGAGTATGAGTATGATATGAGTATGTATGTGTATGTATGGAGTAAACGAGTAAAATAGTAATCTCCACCCGATTAACCCGGTGGACCCAATGAAGCTAACAGGAACTGTACTTGTGTATGTAATAAGTATTGTATTCGGAAGAAGGTAAGTATGTATCGGATGGTTATACCGGATTCCTTGTATGTAATAAAGTGTATGTATGTATGCTTGTTTAAGTATTATTGTATTGTGTATAAGAGCATGTATGCGTATTTTGAATGAAAATGAACTGCATGTATTCGACCAAGTGGTCGGCGTACCCTCACTAGTACGCGGGGTATGCGGTTATCATGCTCGGCGAAAAGCTGACCCCTTCGGGGGACATTTTTTTTGAGTGTGTCAGGTACCCGAAGCGAATGTGGTCAGGCACGAGACCGGTGACTACATGGATAGTAGTAGCAGAATGTAGAGGTGTATTAACTAGCACACCCCTTGTATTAGAAAGTAATGTAGTAGTGAGGGAATGGGGTAGTAAGTAGTCTCTTGTGAGTATGTATGAACTGGAAGGAGGTATTATACTTGTATAAGGACCCTAGTAACTCGGTATGTAGATTATACTGTATTGTACTTGGAGCATTGTATTGAATGAAGATTGTAGTAGTATTTGGTAAACGGAGAACGTATTTAGACTTGTAGTACTCGGGATTCCGGTCCATCAGACCGATGTCTGTATGTAGAAGTCGTAGCCTTGTTAGTCACGTGGGTGACTAACGGCATTGTATCACCCATTGTATGTAGCATATATCCGCTGCGTGTATCTGATATGTAAGGAAATTGGGACGGTAAGCACTGTATTAATGGTAGGGGTGTTACAGTATTAAACCTTAGAACTCTGGGCCCACTAGCTTCTGTTGCGTGACCCTGATAACTTAGGGTGTATTTGCCCTTCTCATTATTCTAAATGTGTTATACATTTCCTTTTATCCCTTCTTATCTTGGGAATAAGGTTTATCAAGCAAGCGTGGTATTCTTTTACCACACGCAAATCCAATGAGCTTCGGATTCTCTATCCAGCTCTTTGGGAATCTATATACATACTGTTGTATATTTTCGTGGTTATTCACTTGATTCCTCCGACTTTATTGTCGGTTAAGGTTAAGCCACTACTTAATTGTAGTGCTTCCTCTGTTGTCAGTAGCTTCTGAATTATGGCTTTGCATTTTCTATGCTTCGGTCCTTATGACTTCGTACATTTCCTTCCACTTTTACCACAATTGACTTCTTCCTAACTTTCTATCCCACTCGATCATTACTGCACAAGCGCAATACCAAAACACTCAGTCCTACAGAGTGCAGAAGCGTAAACCCCTGGGCAGTAAATCTCTTATGAGATTGCAATAGGAATGATCATTACTTCCTTATTACTCGGTCCGTCTACCGTTTTTATTTACCAACTCCGTATCATCGTGTGATTTATCCACAAGTATTGGTCGCTTGCTGCGCACCCCATTCGTATTTATTTACGACATTGGTTTCCATGGCATCCACTATTTCATTAGCTTCTGCTCATGTTTTTCTACCATTAGACAATGGTTCGCCATCTATTTGGCTGATCACGGCATATGACATTCTTTTATATCTCTGAGGTCCTTGAGCGTTACTGGTTTTACACTTCAGGTTCGTACCTCAAGTATTTCTTCTTAACCGATTACTCCTCGGTTTCTTCCAATAGCTATCAAAGCTTTCTTTGGCTTATTTCTTACAATTTTCGCTTGGCAATGGCTTGATGTTCAAGCTCCACTACATTAGTAGTTCTGAAAGGGATGTATTATCAGATATTCACTGATGGTATTCCCTTCTTGGAATCTATGTGTTTACCACTCTTGCAGTCTCACATTAACGAGGGGTGTCCCTACTCGTTGGTTATTAAACAATCTTACTTGTGCCGTTCTTGGCAATTCTTCCTATGATTCACAATGGTTTTGCAACCGTTGAATTTGTATAGTAATAGGTTCATGGCATACTAGCCACGTTGCCTAGCGTTCTGCTCATTATAGGCGACTCACAGATATTCGCATTACTCCATATACTGTCAAATGGCTTGGAGGTATTACTGGGCTCCATGGTAAGGTTATCGCATCATGCTTCCATTTATTGGAAGCCCCTTCAAGCATTTCGGTATTGATCGGTACCGTTTATTAATTCAGGGTATCCCCTGGTAAGTGAGATCCCTTCAGTGTTCTAACCGAGTGTTCGTTGTAATTTTTGTGCTCTTATTATGACACCTCGTTCAACTATGTTGATTTGATACCCCTTTATGGATTGCTCCGGATAGGTTTTGTTTCCGCTGCTTATCAATATAAATATTGAATTGTAAAAAAATTGACCTAATAAAATGTTAGAAAATCCGGGGTGTTACATATAAGTTGTCCCGTTTAGGGTTGTATGTCTCCCGTCCTTAGGGTAGACCGTTGTTGCTTTTCCTTAATGTTTATAACAGGTTTGATGCCTTCTTCGATAGTGAGCGGTATCCTCCGGTACCTTAGATGATCACTATGGGTATTCACTTTGCTCCTTGAACCTTTATATGTTCATGGTAGGCGTTGCCTTACTGTGTTTAGACTGGGTATCCCTTCCGGCTATTTCATGCTTTTTGTTTCAAATTCTTGAGACATTTCCAATGTCTTTAGTCAATTACTAGTGCTTCTCGCACTTTTTAGCTCTTAATCGTCCTCCTAGAATGGATTCTTGACTCCTTTAGCTTGTAAGCTAATCTGGGTTCCTTCGGTTATTTGAGGTATTCAACTATTTTGGTTTGCATTTACCTTATGGTCCGTAGAACGGAGCTGACTACTTCCTGTGTTTCGTACACTACATGTATACATACGTGGGATACCGTATTGGTACGTTACCACTTACCTGACTAACTCACGAGTGGTCTGTCAGGCCCGCAAGCTCCTTCGGAGTGCGGTCGTCCCACATCCCATAATTGGGTACACTCATAGTGATCGTCACACGCCTAGGTGAAGTATTCTATTGTCAACTCCTCTTGTATCGTTCTATGATACTCACCGTGATTCTCTGGTTTGGTTTTAAAAATCTGAGGTTTAAAAGAAAAGTTTGTAGTTTTTGAAAGAAAGGTTTTGTGTTTGAAATAAAATCCAGGGTTTTGAGAAGAAATCTTCATGGCGTTGCCATGTTTGAGGTCTTGACCAAGTCTAGCTCAATGCTGACTGGTTTGTTTGATAATATACTGTTCGGGCCGTTAGGCCTTTCCAAGGTTTGATTCTTCAATTCCTTAGGATTAATGATCCTTCATTTGCTTCCATCGTCATGGTGGTACTTTAGTAAGTACTTGTTGGTTGTCAGAAGTCTCCCCATTTACCTTGTTGTTGCTGCACTTGCCTTGGCAAGTGCGCGGGTACGTCGGTTTTTAGGTTAACTTATACCGTTTACGGTATTGTTTTCAACTATATTTGGTGTTTTTATTGGATCTTCCTTTGATCCTTTGACCTTGGTGATCAATCTCCTGAGTACTCCATAGTGCTCTCGACAAATTGTTGTAAATTCGGGTACCTTCCCGATCCTTGAGGTACTCCGTGTACCTTGCTTGGCTGCTCGTTCCCACACCTTTACGGTGGTTACGAGGTTGTTTGATTAATCCTTAGGAACTACGTCGTAGCCCTGTCGGCGTATGTTTAACTTAAGTATTTCTACCACTTGGCGTTATAGGTTTGGAGTTTTCCCTCCTCGACTAAGTCCTTAGTCGGTTTGTATACCGTTAGTGGTATTATCCTGCGTTTGCAATCCGTAGACTCTATTGTCTCGGGTTTATTACTCCACTTTCTGCTTCATTGCGTAGTTGCGCTTTCCTTCTTGTTGGCTGCGCATGGTTCTCGCGACTGCGTAGCATGTCGCCCCACGGTGCCGCAAATTCCATTATCCTACTGTTAGGATCTTTAATTTACTGCTGTTCAGTACGGTTATTGTCGTTGAAACGGGAACCGTCTTTGAAATTTCCAACTCTTGGAATCTACCGTATGACAGGTTCCTTCTCTTTACAAAGTTTATCCTACAACTGCCAGATCGGGTTTTCCCGAGTATGAGAGGTCTTTCCATCTCTTTGGTGTTCTTTCCCCAACTTTAAAACGGGGGTTGCGGAGGGCGGGACTGGTTATGTAGGTCTCCAGATCACACTGGAAGTTCCTATCTAGCGTACCTCTCACGCTAACACTCAACCCTTAGCCCTAAGTATCTAACACCTAACTCGGTATTTTCCTAAACTCGGTATTCAGACCATCAGAGCGAAGTATCGCTCTGATACCACTTTTTGTAACACCCCTACCGGTAATCACACCATTATCCTCTGACCTGTCTCATATATCAACAACAACGTAGCGGTAGTTCCAACTCAACCGGGGGTGAAACAATGCCGTTAGTCACCCACGTGACTAACTAGGCCAATCCAAACTCAATCACTACAACAAATACAATATCGGTCTGATGGGTCTTATACCGTGTACACTATACAAACGATACTTCCTTTACTTAAACAATTCTCAAGTCAATACAACCTTTAACACCACAATATACAATACAATAACCATTCAATACTATACCGAGTATCTACAATTCCCAAGTTTATCCATGACCCTTCGGTCTTACAAATCCATAATACATAAATACAATTTCCTTAACAACTACCCATATCAATGACAACCCTGTCCTACTCTCGAACGGTGTCCGGCTTAGCTGTTGGTCTCTTACAGTGATCATATTCACTTCGGGTACCTGCACACTAAAAACGTTCCCCCTAGGGGGTCAGCTTACGCTGAATATGACTTCCGCATACCCCGCGTACTAGCGAGGGTACGCCGACTAATTGGTCGAGAGCATGCGGTTCATTTTATCACAACAACATGCATACAATATACATTATATATGTACATTCACAATCAAGTTCAACATTGAACACAATCACTAACACACATCAAGGGTTGATTCAATATGTTCTTTAATTAGGCTTGAGGGTTTCTACCTCGCCATGCCTTACTCAACTACTCATGTACCACCCACTCCCTTGGGTACTCTTACTCACAATCTCTACAAGGTCTACGACACTCAACTCAATTCCCCACTCAACTCAAGTTCTCAAGTCCCACAAGTCACAACTCAATTCTCAATGCTCACATACTCGATTCAATACTCATTACTCAATACACAATACTCAATACTCAAGTTCCCAAGTCAATACTCAATGCTCAAGGTATATGTTAAGTCGATCTCACGACCTCCGGGCAGGGTCATACACAAGACCCACCACCGGGCTCAAATACAAATAGGGCTATACAGTTAGCTCCTCAAATACTCAAATGTCCGGTTCACTACCGGACTACTCAAATTCCCGAAACTCCACTCTCGGAGTCAATTCACGATCTCAAGGATTAGCCTAGAAGTATCTCTCTCGATAGCATCTAATGGCTTAGGGAATTCCTCAATGTTTAGTATTCTAAGATTTAAGGTTTCAACCAACTTATGAATACTCTCATGTTCGGGACATTGCTCATGTTAGTCGGTTCCTCTCATTGGTGTTCGACTATATTTCTAAGGGGTTTGGTGATCCCTTACCATTCATTACTTTACTCAAGGTTCGTATTTTGAACAACTTTCCAATCCTCTAGTTAGAGGTTACTCATATACTTCCACTAATATTTATCATGTGGATTTAGTCGTTTCGGTTCACTAACCGTTATCGGGAGGTTGCTACTCCCGTATGCTTTCTCACGTTCTAGTGCGTTCGTAGGTTTAGGTTACCGCGTAAGGGTTCAATAGTTGTAGTGTGTTTCCACCATTTTATTAGTTCTCACTTGACTCCTTCTACGAGTCTCTACTCACACAAGACTCAACTATGAGTCGCACTACCAAACACAATCACAATCAAGCAATTCATTCCCAATCCACATTTCATGAATAATACAAACTTTAATTAAAGGAATACAATCCAACCACAACGATACAATACAAACACAAGAGAGTACACACAATCCGATTCGTGCATTTATCTTGTTAGGTGATCACATAATCAAACAAGCACACAAATCGGGGTAACCAAGTTAGGATACAGAGCATGAGGAAATCATACCTTTCACCGGGGTAATCTTTACCGGGTGTTCCCTCGTTCCTCGGTTCACACTTGTTCCTCAAGTCTTACTCTTGAACCACTATTTACATGTCAAATGGTTCAATTAATATTAAGGTGCTACGGTACGTACATAAATGCTACTCCCGTACTTACCCCGTTATCCCATTATCTCGGTTTACTTAAGTGTTCTTATTTCCTTAACTTACTCATTCACTCCCAACACTTGTTTATCCTTCTTAGGACCTTTACAAGTCACCAAACAACTCCCAAACATCATCTAAAACCAATACCATTCAAACCCCCATCTTTTAAACCCTTAAAAACACATTCTGTTGAATTCTGGGGGTGGTCCGGGACTTGGTCCCTACCTATAGTCCCGGACCAATGCATTGTGAAACTCTCGGGTGAAAATAACATGTGGTCCGGGACCTTGTACCTAGGTCAAGTCCCGGACCAAACAATGGTTCTAACTCTCGGCTATATATTCATGGGTGGTCCGGGACCTTGTCCATCCCTCAAGTCCCGGACCAAGTGCTGCAAGAACTCTCGGCCTGTTTTTAGTGGGTGGTCCGGGACTCTGTCCAAGGACTAGGTCCCGGACCCTGCTAAAACCTGCAACTTACATTATTTTTCAGCCCCTAATCAATCCCTAAATCACCCTCAAACTTTCCCTAATCTTTCCACAAGTTTTCTACATAATTAAACACCTCAAAACACTCCTTAAACCACCTCAAATCCTTGGTTAAATCCCTACTCCAATTCTTGTTCACTTTCTACAAAATTCCATTCTCACATTCTTGCCTTTTGCACACTTGTGCATTTTCTACCTCTTCTTGATAGTGTCTACCTCCCACCAATCTCACCAAACCACTTAATGACCATCCCAATCATTCCTAGACAAATGCACTCCTAAAAACCCAAGTTCATCCATTCCTTTCAAACCCTTACAACCTAGTTTTTCTCCAAACTCCATGGTACTAATTCACTAGTTTGCTACAGATTTTATACCTCCCTCTTTATAGCTCCCCAACATCATTCCAAGGTTATTACTCCACTCTTAACAAATCAATTGAACACCTAAGTTTCTCCCATTGCCAAAGTCACCTAAAGCACTCAATTTCTACCAAAATTTCGCCATAACCTCCCCATAAACTTACCACATCTCAATCCATCAATTCACACCCATTTGCATTCCTAATCTAGCCACACCCTTACAAGGGTCCTACCAGCACATAATATATCCTCAAAATTATCCAAACAACAATATAACTCCGCAATCTCAAATAATGCCACAATATAAACACAATTTCAACTCACTTGGCTTATGAGCCCTTAATTCACAATTAAATTCACCAATCCTCTCAAAATCAACTAAACACATTCTCCCACATAGATTTAAATTCATTTTGGGTTCATTAATTAAATTACCCATCCCAAAACCTAAAGCAATTTAAAACAAGCTTTAAGGTGGGTTTCTTACCTTAATTCACAACTTCCTCTTTGATTCTCCTCTTGTTCCTCCTCTTCTCAAAATCGGTCAAGTGGGGATGGAGTTGCCAAACTCCACCCCAACATTCAAGAAACACAAAAATATACTCAATTAATTATCTAAACCCTTAGGAAATCTTAATTCAACCAAAAGGGCTTAGTACACAAAGTTAGAGTTTACCTTTGGAGATTTTGAGAGGGGTTCTCACCCTTGAACCAAGAAGGGGATTAATCCACCATTGGAGGGTTGAAATGGAGCTCAAAATCAAGAAGAAAACAAGGCATTACAAGGGGTAAAAAAAATCGGTCACCAAAGGAGGGAGAACCAAAATGAGTTTTTCAATGAAATTTTTACCTTAGGAGAGAGAGGAGACTCCAAGCTACAAGATGATGTGATTTTCTCTTCAAATGGGGAAAAACCCATGGAGATGAAACTCATCCTTTTGAAATTCAGGATGAGGGGAGTTCAAATATGTATTTTATTTTTGATTTGGGGCTTGTATGTAACTAGAGCATGAAGGAGAAGGTGGAGCATCCATGGAGGACTTCAAATCGCCAGCAAAACAGAGAGGGGGAGGGAGACGGCTGGTGAAGAAGAAAGGGAGGAAAGAGAGGGAAAAAAGAAATGGGAGGAGAGAGAAGAGATAAGGTGCTTTTGTACTTTTTTTCTTCTTTTTGCTTTTTGACTTGTTAATTAGTAAACTAGTCTAGTGTGTGTGAGAGGCTGTTTTAAACTGTAAAAACCGGCCCCCTAATATTACACAAGCTGGAGCATTTTTCGTCTTTTACAGAAAATGCTCGTTAGTTTACCCGGTTTTAGCTCTATTCACTAACCGGGCCCGTTTTCCAGAATTTTCTCGTTTCTTTAATTTCAATGGCTATTATACTCCCATTACTGTTTATTTATAGTTATTTAATGAACTATAATTTTTACGGGTTCGTTTGACCACTCAAAGTCACGTTTTCGGGTTTTCTCGAAAAACGTGCGCTAAATCTTTATTAGCGTTTTTAATTCGTTTTATGAATCCGTTTTCTTCGGGAATTGTTCCCATATATTATTTAGGCATTATTAAGCCTTTTAAATTCATTTAATACCCTCTTTAAGGTTGTTTTCCTCTTACGGTCACTTAACGCTCAATTTAGCGTTTTTCACTTTTTAAGCGTTTTTCTTGTTTCTTTGGATTTATTCTTTCTACCAAAATTCGTTAGGCACTAGTAGGCCCTCAATATCGTATTAGAGTAATTTAATCACCCTAATTAAGTCCGGGGTATTTCAGATATAAACATTCAAGGTAAATTTACTAATCGTTTATAATATTGATATTTTTTTTGAAGTTTACAATGATTAGTAAATATATATATATATATATATACTATTCAAAGTAACATTACTATTCTTTTTGTATTGATATGTATGTAATGATATATTGTAAAAAAATGTTGTATGCAAGTTGATGATAAAAGACCTTATATATTGGAGCTACAGAGTGCGACATTCCATATTCAACTAGTAAATAGATAATGACTGTGCTGCTGTATTGGGAGATACAATCACAAGATTTTATTATTTGCCGACATGAATAGATTGTATAATATTAGATGTTCTAGAGGTGTAATTAACTAGTTTATTTTTATGTTACCATAGATATTGGTGTAAGGATTTGTTATATGTTTGAGGATAAAATAAAGCGGCTACAATTTTTGTTACACATTGTTAATATTCAATATTTTTTAGAATTATGATTACATATATATAGAAATAAATACTCATAATTATATATGTTTTTCCTAAATATAATAAATTATTGGATTTATATTTTCCACTTAGTTTTAGTAGAAAATTTTGCTACACACATTTTAATTATTAAATTAGTATTTTTTCCAATAATTACGAGTTATTTATTATTGGATTTAATTTTTTTTTCACAATAATTTTGGCCGTTAATTAATTGAATCGATTGTGGGAGAAAAACTTTTCTTCATAAATATATTAAATTATTGCATTTTTATTTTCCCATAATAAATCTCTTCATAAATATTTTGAATTATTGGATTTATGTTTTCCCACAACCTGTCAATTTATTATGGGAGAATAAATTTGACACTATATATTGGCAGTTAGTATTTCCCAAAATTTTCAAATTAGTATATGTACTTTTAACTAGATAAGTGGGACTTTTTTTTTACTCAAAATCATTGTTTGTGGAGAAAATCTTCACCCAAAATCAAACTCCCATTATTTAAATTTCCGTGACCTTCATATATGGGAGTTTCTAATACATCTTATCTATTAGGTGATGGATACAATATTAACCCAAAATCCCTAAATTCTTTCCCCAATAATATAACCTTTTTTTTTGTTGTGACATGTTCCTAGTCAATGGTGTCATAATCAGGTTTTGGGTCGAGTTGAGCTTAACCCAAACCTGACCCGAAAATATATTTTGGTCAACTCGACCTGAATCTATTATGGGTTGTATTTCATTAATTAGCCCAAACCGGAGGGCGTTGACTCAAAATTGTCCTATTTTTTTGAGTTTTCAATTTTATTTAAAATATTTTAGGTTAATTAATAAATAAATATAACATTTGAATCTCAATTAATTACTAAGTATTACATTTAATCATAAATTATTGCCTAAAGCTTAGTTTACCATAAATTAATCACTAAACACTAGGCTAAGTCATTAACATATTTTATATTTATTTTATGGGTCACGGGTTAGCGGATTCAACCCTAACCCGAACCAGGTTTCAATAACTCATCTTAACCTGACCTGAAAAAAATTTCAGGTCCAAAAATCTCAACCTGAAACTGGCTTTTTACGCGTCAGTTTTGGGTCAACTTTCGGGTTCAGGTTAGCTCTTTCTCTAATTTATTAAATCTTATGCATTTGAGGGTGGTTATTTTGGCTGAAGACAACATAATGGAATCTGGAAAGATAATGAAAGGAAATAGAAAACATTTTCCTTTAAATTTTTTTTATTGTTTGTTTGTGCAGGGTTAAAGAAAAGGGAAATTTCATGAAATGCCACTATATTTTTGACTAATTCATTAAATGCCACTAAAAAAAAGAACGTCACGAAATGCCACTATATTTTTCGAAAAGTCCATGAAATACCACTATAGATAGAAAAAAGAAAAAAATACCCCTACTAGTTAACAAAGCACTTTTAAAGTTCATAGAATGCCCCTAAGTGTTAAAAATTAACAAAAATTGATAAAAATATCAAAATACATTAAAAATATAAAAATATAAAAAATTATAAATATTATAAAAATTTATTAAAATTCTAAAAATTAAAAAAAATATAAAATTAAAAATTAAAAAATATATAAATTAAGTTAAAATATTAAAAATTTGAAAAAAATAAATATCATTAAATATAAAAAATAATATTTCATTTCTAAAAATTTATTCAATACCATAAAAAAATTGAGTTCTAAACAAATAATTTATAACCAAAGACAAAATAAGTTGGATATTATTATTCTGAAAATGTTTTATTCTACATTTCAAACAAGTTTACTATTTAATATTGTATGTTATATATATATATATATATCTATATATATATATATATATATATATATATATATATATATATATATATATATATCTCAGTCGCTCTATTTTGAATAAATTATTATATTTAGAAATTTTAGTTTTTAAATTTATCAGCCATAAAAAAATTATTTACTTTGAAGAAATAAATCTAAATTGCTAGAAAAATAATGAATAAAAAATGTATGATTAAATTATGGTCCTCTCTTTGGTCGCCCCTTCGTCTCCCTTCTTTTTTCGCCCTTCCTTTTTTTCATGGTCTTCCTCCCTTTTCCCCGTGCCCTCTTTCTGTTTTTTCCTCTTTCTGCTCTTTTCCTTTTTTTTCCCTTTTTCCTTTTTCCCTTTTTTCCCTTTTTTCCCTTTTTTTCCCTTTTTCCCTTTTTTCCTTTTTTCCCTTTTCCTCCTTCTCCTAATTTTTTCTTTTTTTTCTCTTTTTGTCTTTTTTCTTTTTCTTTCTGTTATTTTCCTGGTTCATTTTCTGTTTTTCTTTTTTCTATTTTTTCTTTTTATATAGTGTATTTCATGGACTTTTCAGAAAATATAGTGACATTTCGTGACTTTTTTTTTTAGTGGCATTTCATGAATTAGCCAAAAATATAGTGGCATTTCATGAAATTTCCCTAAAGAAAATGAACATTGATCAATAGTTAACGATCATCAATTGTTGGTTAATATCCACTGGTCACCGGTCACTAGTCATTGGTCATCAACAATAACCACCAGTCACTAGTCAAATTGTATCGGGTAAAAGTAATTTCATTCCCTAGGGACACGTGGAAATCAAGTTATATAATGAAATTTGAGATAATATTATTCTCGTTTCATTTCATGAAAAAAAAAACATTGCTTAAACAACAAAAAAACGAAATTATTTCAATTTTATCTTGATTACCAAAAACAAACAACCCTTACTATTCTACAATGTTTCAGCAAAAATAGCTAGTAGTAGCTAAATGTCTGTTGGGCTTTACACTTGGTGTATTTTTGCCTCTACCTTTTACTTTCATGACTAGAAGCGTGGCAGGAAAGCAAATTCTACGCATCTTTTTCTTTCATATTTTGGTGTAACGTCTACTCATATTTTGCTGCATGCATGAAAGTAAGCAAATTTCTTGACAAAATTAGTGAGAATAGCCGTCATCGATCACTCTTAGACTATTGTTGTTTCGATCACTTTGTTCTCGCATTTGGTAGTGTTTGATGGATTCATCATTTGACAGCGACCACTTCCTGCACTGTATACTCATGAAGGATCCAAAGCAAGGGTAGATCGAGTAAAGATGAGATAAAGACTACACGGAAAACAAAGAAAAACACAAGCTAGCTAGCTTTGGTCGATCGGCAATTATCGTCATACTACGGAATTAAATAGCCGGTCAAGAAATTTAAAGACTCCCCTTTTTTTTCCCTTTTTAGGCATGCTAGAAAAACAGGTTTGAATAGGAAAGTAAAAAAAAGGCAAAAGGATAGGACAACTCGAGTAAGGTATGGTGTTACAGTTATACTCAGAATATATGGCATCATACTGGTTTACATGGTTCATTAAAAGTGATAATATCGACAAAATATAAATCAAACTTGATCAAAAAACTTTTTTTTTTAAGCAAACAAACTGATTGTATTAAGAACATAAAAGGAGTACATAGGGAGGGAAGTCAGAAGACTTTCAACAACTCGCTGGGAGCTGATGTTTTCTAGCATAAAAAGCTAGGTTGTGAGCATTAAAATTGTTTGATAAAAAACTTCGA
>JAIOTZ010001098.1:0-39278 GCA_023374045.1 Limonium bicolor | reverse complement strand
TTTATTCCAACCTGGATGGCTTGTAACTGAAGTAGATCATCATCACTATCCCGTTCATATGTTTGTTGTAAGCTAGTACAACTTGGCCATGTTCATCCCTGATCGAGCCTCCCACACCAACAGTCTTTTTTTATGTTACAGTTTATTTTGGAAACCCCGATCAGAGACAATCATCATTTGTCCTATCAAAAGAGCAGCAGAACAAAAATCCATCGGAGTTGAAAAGCATCCATGAAAGCATTATTGGCTTCAATAGAAACTAGGATAGAAAAACTCGGATGAGTTTTACAATCAATTTTTAGTTTATGCAGTCATTATGAAAATATGTAGTCGGTTTTTGAATACACAGACACAATTTTTGTATTTTATTTTTTCAGTTTTTGGGTGTCCCCCAAGCTAAGTATTTTTGACAGTTTAAAAAATATTATTGAATTTGTCTTCAATTTGTTATGTTACCACCTCGTGAGACTAGTCAAATGGTGGTCTCCCTTAGGCTTTTTCGACAACGAGCATTTAGTAAACTATCTTAGTTTTCATTTTTTTTAATATTTCTTTCAGCCGGATTTCATTTTTTGTTTTAATTAACATTTTTTATTCCAACTTCATTTTTTACGTTTAAAGTATGATTATGAATAGTTTTAAGAATAATTTAGATCAAACAGAATTCGAGCTTAAAATAAAAAAATTGGGTGACTCTTTATCTTTTTTAACGAGCTAAAAAAAGAACAATCCAATGTCCGGCTCATTTTTTATACATTCATTCTAGATGATAAAAAAAATTGGACGTTGAAGCGTCCTTTTTTTTGTCCGCACAGGTCAGAGCTTCAAAGTCGTTTGTTTTTTACCTGTCTATTCTCGACGGGTCCAAAACGGACGTGGCACCCGTCCATTTTTTCTGTCCGCACGGGACAAAGCTTCAGAGTCGTCCGTTTATAACCTTTCCATTCCGGACAAGTTCACTGTCCATTCTGGGCAAGTTCAAAACAGACGTGGCTGAAATACCCCAAACCTTAATATATTAATGAACTGTCTAATTAGGATATACTAAGGCTAGAACGTGCCTTAGATACATTAGAAGAAGTGTTAAACAACAATTTATACCAAAACATGCTTTAAGAACAATTAGAGAAAAAGGTGCTTTAAAGAGTATAAATAAATTAGGGAACTACCAATAAGTTCCCAAGAGATTTCAAATGTGAAATACCTCTAAGATTAGTAATACACATTAAGTGGAATTAGCGTTTAAACCGAAAACGCACCTTAGAGCATAAAAATGTGCTTTAAAGAAAAATGTGCTTTAAGCATGTATACATGGAACTAAAAGGATAATGAGCCTAAATACCAATAAGGAACAACAACAATAAAATGGTCATAGGAACCATTACGCATACACACAAATTAAGTATACAAGTCCACACAAAAACCGGTACTAAACTGACGAAAGTCAAGGAGAAACCACTAAACGACTTGGTTTAAATTAGAATTAGCAACATGCTATTTCATGAAAAAAGTTTCTAAAGGTGTAAATATATTAAGGACACATTTAAACTAGCCAAAACAAATTGCATAATCAATGTGAACCCGGAAGCACATAAAATGGTGTTTTAAGGCATTTTTGGCTATGTAACATACCTAACACATGGTATAAGTCCTTATGAACGAAATTAATTCATCAAATATTACATAAATACAAGGTAAAACAAAAAAAATCAGATCAATGAGGTATAGGGCTGCCGACCTCAAATGGTGACTCATTAAGGACAAAAATGCTTTAATTTTACTATTACAACAACTAAGACTTTCTTTAATTGCCAAATCATCTTGTCCCCTTGGTGAATCATTAATCAGACTCTTACCTGTCATATGAGAGCTCCCAAGGTCGTAGCTCCTCCTCTCTTTGAAGAACAAAACAAAACAATTCCAATGTTCTTAGTTTTGAGCCTTAAAAACACCTTGCCTTGTAGAAATCATAACTTTCTCGTCCTAAATCCAAATCACAAGCTTGATAGCTCGTTGGAATCCTCTTTTCAAGATATTTACAACCATAGTTCATGAGCCCCCAGATTCTCAGGAAAAACTAGAAGTGCCTTTGATTCTCAAGGTAAAACATTGCCTTCTTGGAAACTCTTCCTTCTTTGATTTTCATCAAGGCCGAGTGCCTAGGGTTACTAACCCTTCTTATTCTTCATCTTATTATATGATTTTGGAGCCAATTACTCTAGCAAATTGCTGTCAAAATTCCTAAGGAAAACAAGCTTAATATTAATAGAGGTTAATATACAAGGTAAATCCTACTACTACCTATTTCAAGGTTCTAATTGTTGATCTATATATGATTAACATATTGTTCATCTTATTATATATTGCCGAAATTTTGGTGATTAATATTCAGTTTTTAGCTTATTAAAAGTTAATGTTTATTAAATCTAAGAATAGATTTATACTCCTTATGATATAAGCTTCAATATAAGCTATCATAATATACAAGAAAATTCATAAACTATGGTTTATATTATGGCCAAAAATTAAGGGTATTAATTGAGTTAGAAAAAAATATCTAACTTAGTTAAATTAAGGGAATTAGTATAATTAAGAGTAATATGTAAATTTAAGAAGTTTTAGTACCTAATGGTGATTACCAAAAATATATGAGGTCAATATGGAATTTTTGAGAGTTTAGATGATGAGGAAATAATTGTAGAATTAAGTTTACAATTTATAAAGAGTTTATAAGTGTTATAGGAATTTATAAGGTTTTTGGTATATTTAAGGTTAATAAATGATGGTATATATACTATAACATTAGATAATTAAATCTGGTGACTTAGAGATGTTTAAAATGATTTTTGATGTTCAAAAATCTGTAGGTAAATTAGTTACGAAAATTAGAAATTAATTAGAGTTAAATTGGTTAATAAATGAGTTAGGATAAAAGAAAAGACCACAAGGGTAAAATGGTAATTTCCCTGGTCAAACGTGATCAAACGTGGTCAAACATGGTCAAACTTGGTCAATGACAGTTTGTGAAATGTTTAGAGGAGCTAGAATAAAATTTGTAGCAAAAGATTAGATATTAAAAGGATAAAGGAATAAAAAGTTAAGTTAAATTAACTTTAGTGGTAATATTGTAAATTATGAAAAGTTAGGGGTTTGACCATAAAAGACTGGTCAAACTTGGGTATATTTTGGTAATTGACCAAATATAAGAAATTAATTAAGTAAGACTTTAAAAGAAATTAGGAATAAAAATAACAAGTTTAGAACTTATTATGAGTAAGATTGAAATACCCCAAACCTAGGTATGTTGTTTAAACATTAAAACATGATTTATTAAGACAAGAAAATGTCTTAGAAACATTAGTAAACAAATTTAAACAAAAGAAAACACAAAATGTGCTTTAAAGTCAATAAGTGCCAAAATGTGCTCTAAGCTTGGGATAAGCTTGGTTAAGACCTAATGAACTTACCAAGACCTCATTTATATACTAATGAACATATTAAACCAATTACCAAAGAAAACCAAGCTTGAAAACAAGTTAAACATAAAATGTGCTTTAAGGAGTCTTAAAGCACATTTTTGAAAATTGTCTTGTAAATGAGTTTTGAGTGGCTAAATGTCCATCATTACTCTTAAATATATATGTGTACTATATAGTATCACATTTGGGTGGCTATATTAATGGGAAATCAAAAATTTCACTTCTAAGTGCCTTGTTTTGGAGAATAGTGATTTTTATAAGCTAGTTTGTAACATATGTTGTCATAAGTAATTAAATTGACAAACAAAGACAAAAATACCCTCATTATATTAATGGGGCCGGTTTTCTAAGTGTGGTGACTCACCACTCTCTAGTTAATATGATAAGTAAATAAATAAGATGACTAATTAATGTACTATTTGCTTTATTAGTACAAATATCTTCTAAAAAGCAAGTCTATCTTCATTCTCTTATTTCCTTCTCATTTCACACGGTCCCAACCTTCTTCTTCCTTCCTTCTTGCTGTTCTCTCACGGTAATATCACCACCACCATGAAAACTCCATCTTTGACCTCTTGCTAAATCAAGCTCACTTGTCCAAATCAAATTCTAAGACCACCAATCTCTTCCTCTCATCAAGCTCTTCATTTCTATCTTCTCAAAACTTCAAGAGCCCCATTTCGGTGCCATGGAGTTCCACCATTGAAGGAGCTTGAGCTTGTCTATTTACATATTGTTGATCTCCTTTGCTTCTATTTAAGGAATCTCAAAGAAAAATCATGTTTCCTCCATGTTTTGTTGTTGACCGAAAATACACATTGATGTAGCTCTTTGTGTGACCTTGTTCTAGCTTCATTCCAACTCTTCATGGACTAGGTGGAGTCCTCTCTTGTTATATATTCAAACTCCCTTCAAAGACCAAGGTAAAACAACTACATTAATGTTTTTGAAACAATGTAAAATTAGGGTTTACAATGAGATGAAGCTTATAGCTTGAATACTCATTATAATGTTTGTATATTGTTTAGAACTTGACAAGGAATCAAATACCTTACCGGTTTTATAAGGAAACAAGAAAGAAGTTGTTGGGAAAAGAGGTAAATATACTAACCTAATGTTGTTTTAATGCCTTAGGAGAAATGAGCTTATAACGCTTGTTAAAACTACCTAAAGAGCAAAAGGTGAATGACCTAGTAAATGTTCTCAAGGAGACTAGTAAAAGAACATATGTCTTGTTGTATGTATTTGCAGGTCAAAGGCTTATATATTATGGAAATTCAGTGTTTATGATTTAAGCACTTTAAGGGCCTAAGAGCCATGCATTTTAAGGGCCTAAGTGCCATGCAATTTAAGTTATGTATTACATTTCAGTATAGTGAGATTTGAGTGAAGTGTTGTGTATGAGAGTGTTCTTGGTGTTCTTAGTGTTCTTGGGTGTTTAATGATGAAAACAATGTGTTAAGGTGTAACAAAATGCTAGGAGAACCTATGTCGAAATTTAGGAAATGCATAAGGAGTTCAAGATGTTATAAAGGAATTTTGATGAACTAGGAAGTGTTCTATAGTGTAATAAGGACTTAGGCATGATCTTGAGATTTTAGTAGGTACCAAAGTCATTTTGGACTTAGGTAAAGACTTAGGCAAACTTGGTAAAATAAGGAGGAAGTGTAAGCTTAGAAAAAGGGATTTCAAGGATGACATAAGGAGTTTTAGTTTGTAAGAAATGATGTTTAAGTAATGATGTTGTGTGGAAGAAATATCTTGATATAATGATTAGAATAGGCAAGGGATACCACTTAGAAACTTAAGGAGAAGATACTATAAGTGTTGGAGGCTTTGGGGAAATTTGGTTAAGTGTTTAAAGGCTTAGAAATTTGAGTATAATGCCTTGTCCGAACTTCCGTCCGGATGTGGAAGTTCGGACAGGCTCTGTTGGGTAAAGATATTCTCACTCGCGAGCAGTGTCCGAACTTGGGAAGTCCGGACACTAGTTCGGACGTACCCACTCTTCCTTAGGATTATCCTCGAACTGTGTCCGAACTTGGGAAGTCCGGACATATGTTCGGACGCACGGATTTCTGTCTAGACTTTTTCTCGCTCGGCTCACGTCCGAACTTCCGAAGTCCGGACATAATTCGGACGTGTGTCTGTTTTCTGTCTAAAGTCACGCTTGCGTCCGAACTTGGAGTTCGGACATAAGTTCGGACAGCCACTGTATGGACCAAAAATTGTTGTTTTTAGAGGGGAAATGTTATCTAAAAATGGTAATAATTAGTATGATGTTATAAGGTTATATAAGGCATGTTAGGAGTGTTATAATGGTAATTAAAATGGTGAAGAGTTATAACAAGTGTGAAAATAAGTAAAATAGATATGTGACGTAACAAGTTATGATGGACTAGTGCGTTAATTAACCGACGTTACTAATTGTTTAGGATTCTCTCAAGGTGGAAACGAAACGAGGCAGACCCAAGGTATGGTTTTCTTGCAGTCTGTTGTCTACCGGTTTAACACCGGCTTGGGGTGTTGTTTGCTTTTCTGTGTGTTACGACCTTATAAGATTAAGGCATGAAAAGAGTTTACAGTTGTTATACATTAAGATGTTGCAATGTTGTGACTCCTTTCCCTTGGTTGTCTAACAAGACCTAAATATTTGCTTGTATGTGACTTAACAAAATATTGTGTGATCACTACAAGTGCTAATCAGGGGGAGTGAGGAGTCCGGTATGTTCGGCCACGCGTGTGAGGACGGGAGTCGATGTCATATCCGGTTCGGCTCTCTTGGTGTATGTATAGGTTGTATTCCAATTTGGTTTCTACCTTCCCTTAGCTTATCCAAAGCTAGTTACTGACTCCGTCGGGCCACAGGGCATACGAATGTTATTTCGGTGTGCTTGGGATACTATATCCGACACACCTTGGGTATAAGTTAACCGTTCGATATAACTGGACGGTAACGAGGTTGGTAACGAGCTTAACATGGGATTGGCAATATCTCTAGGCTCACTACATACTAACAACTATGGTGGAAGGTTCCTTGTGAGAACCGACTTATGGTGTTATGTATTGTTATTGTGCTATGCAATTTCCCTTGCTATGCTATGGTATATATGCTGGATGTTTAAAATGAATGCCATGTTATCATGACAATTGGTTGCGCGTATCCCGGTAGCCGATGGGCTGCGCGTTAACCATACCAGCAAAGGTTGCTGACCCCCTTGGGGGCTCCATATTTTATTGCAGGATGAGGATCGAAGAAGCAGAGTGGCTCTAGATCCTAGGTCGTTGATGTACTTTTGGTTATTTTGGTTGTTGAGCCCGGGATGCGCCTGTGCTCCCGAGGCATTACATTTTGGTACCGTTTGTTAAACAGTGGTGGATGTTTACAGTTGGTAGTTGGGATGTAAATTAAATACTCGGTATTGTTGGCTATGTATATATGTGGATGTTAGGATCTATGCTCGGGAGTCTGATCATCAGACCGATACACTTGTATTTATTCTGCCTAGTTAACCACGTGGGTGGTTAACGGCGTTGTAACACCAAAGCGTTAAATTATTGTTGGTTGGCTAATCCGCTGCGATTTCAGTAGATGATAGGGGCGTTGTAGGGGTGTTACAAAAAATAGAAATTAAAGGAAACTATGGGTAAGGAATGTAAATAACACACATTTTTTATATGTTTTAGAAGGTTAAGGAAACAAATAAAGAATTTGAAACAAGTTGTAAAAGAAACAGAGTTAAGAAGGGGGTTAAACAAGACCCGATATAAATTAAGGTATACGAGGGGTATACCCGTAATTTAATAAGTATAGGAAAATCAACACTTAAGTATTTTTAATGAAAATACAGTTATATTGGAAAAAGAAATAAATACGTATGATGCGGAGTATCTACGGACGTATGCGAAAAATTTTGGTGTACATGAATAGTACTCATATACGTGAATAGTATCCGTATACATGAATAGTAAATACATATACATGAATAGTAAATACATATACATGAATAGTAACTACGTATTATGAATAGTCCAAATATGAGACTATACGTGAATAGTAAAATACGTATATGTGAATAGTGAAATACGGTTGAATAGTAAAATACGAGGTTGTATAAATGAATAGTAAACGAGACCGTATAAATGAATAGTGAAATATGGATGTGTAACACCCCAACACACAACAACATACTTAACATTAAACTGCAGCGGAAAATACACATCATCACATAACTTAACTCATCGGTGTTACACGCCGTTAACCACCCACGTGGCTAACAAGGCTAACATTTACACAACTGTATCGGTCTGATGGACTAGATCCCCGAGCAACTATACAATACCGTCTCCTTTATTACACCAACATTCATTATACAAATACCTTCCAACTGTACCGAGTATTTACAACTAATGCCGAGAACAATTTCGGTCTTACTACACCTACAGGTTACAAGTGATTACATCAATTACCCGTACGCAACAACTACCCCGTCCTACTCTCGAACGGCTCCAGCTCCTTGTACCTGAAATAGAAAAGGAAAGAAAGGGTGGCCCCCCAGGGGCTCAGCACCTTTGCTGGTATGGTAATCCCGCAGCCCACATGCTACCGGGCCACGCACAACTATTTGTCGTCTTAGCATGCAGTTGATTACATTTAAATCAAGCATGTGAAACATAAACTCACACACATACATTTCACCCCAATGGGCTTAACAAATAACTCATTTACTTAACCAATCATCTTTGAGTTCTTCACCCTATAGTATTTCTCCTCTAACGGAGCTATTTCCTCAATAGACGACATTACCCACTATCGGGTTTCCACAAACGTCTCTTTTACATACTAGGAATCATATCCATGATCCTCATATTTCACTTCTAAGCGACATATAACATCACATCACAATAACTTTGCAACATACAAAAACACATACATAACGGGTACGGATCTCTTAGGAACCGGCCCAAACATAGTTAATACACTGGTGAGCCTAGGGAATGATATCACCCCATGTTAAGCTCGTTATAACAAAACTCATTACCGCCCTAATAGTCGGACGAGTAACTTACCTAAAGATGGATCGGATTTAGTGACCCGAACTCACCACACAACCACATGTTCCCCCTAAACCGATCGTAAGTCAGAATAGCTAAGCTTTGGGATAAGCTAATGGGAGATCATAACCCGTGAGGGAAACAACCATAACAGAGAGAAGGGTAAAGCTAAAAAGGATACCCACTCCCAAACAACGCGCGACCGGCCAAACCGGATTCCTCACTACTGTTAGTACATACTTACTTTTAATTTTTCGTTAGAACTCCACTACGGAGTCTATCGTACTTACACACCATACAGTATTACTCTGGGTTATACATACAACATCAACATCCCTACATTACACAAATCACACAATTAACTCACGCATAGCCGTGGTTAGAACGCCCCATGGTTCGGGTCGTTTAATCCGAATACCAAACTCTCATGTGATCCTAGACTCAGTTAGTTAAGGTTTAACACTTTCGAGGTTAAATGGTATCGGGAACTAAACACGCCACATATATGAATTACTGTAAACTCATTACATGTTTTATCTTACAAGTGGCAAACACAGAAAAAACATTGGCATACAAGCCGGTGTAATCCGGTAGGACACAGGTTGCAAGAAAACCATACCTGTCACCGGAGTCCACTTTATCATGTCCATTTATATTCCTCGAGCAATTCTCGAACAACTGACAACATCACATGTACTTTTATTAACATCGGGGTAACATGTTTGTTTAAAGTCTAATGCTTATAACTTACCCTCGTTAACTAGTTAAACAACTTGACATTTTTAACTTGTTTTACTTTCACATTTTATTACAACTTTCCACCCCCTTGGTTGTCTTTATATCACATCTAACATGTCCTTAACATCCTTACAACATCATTACTTATCAATCCCATCTTTACACATCATTTTTATACCTTAAACAACATCTTTAGAGTGGTCCGGGACTTGGTCCTTACCTTAAGTCCCGGATCAACACTTACACAAACTCACGGTATGTTTTGATAGGGTGGTCCGGGACCTTGTACTCACCCTAAGTCCCGGACCAAGGCAGTCTTGTATCTCGGCTACATTTAACAGGGTGGTCCGGGACTCATACAGGTCCTAAGTCCCGGACCATTAGGCAAAACTCTCGGGTATTTGAGGGTGGTCCGGGTCCTTGTACAAGACCCAAGTCCCGGACCTAAATCTGTGTATAACTCTCGGCCTATTTTGCACCTCTGGTCCGGGACATGACCCATGACCTAGGTCCCGGACCCAACCTACAGAATCGACGTACTGCATTTTTTTCAGTCCTGCTGCTTAAGCTCTTTACGCCCAGCATATGTATAAACTTCCCAGTACACTCTTATACTCAAAACTTCACCAAATATACACCACATAACAACATAGTGCACAATTTAAATTGCATAGCACTTAGGCTCTTAAAATGCATAATTCTTAAACACTGAATTTCCACAATATATTTGCCTTTGACCTGCAAATACACACAACAATACGTATGTCTTTTACTAGTCTCTTTGAGAACATTTTTCTAAGTCATTTACCATTGGCTCTTTAGGTAGTTTCAATAGACAACGTAAGTTCATTTTCCAAAGGAATTTCAAGCTATTTTTGGTTAACATAAAACATGGAGGAAACATCATTTTTCTTTGAGTTTCCTTACCTTGAAGCAAAGGAGAACAATAATACGTGAAAAGATGAGCTCAAGCTCCTTCCATGGAGATTCCTCTTGGCACCAAAATGGAGCTCTTGAAGATTTGAAAGGACTAGGTCGAAGAGCTTGACGAGACTAAGAGATCGGTGGTCTTAGTTTTAATTTGGACAAGTGAGCTAGAAGTTACAAGGATTTGAAGATGGCATATGGTGCTGGTGCTGTATTATCGTGAAAGAGAGCAAGGAAGGGGATAGTCTACGTGAGACAGCAAGGAGGAAATGAAGGAATGAAGAGAATTCACTGATTGCAAATGCTTTTGAAGATATTATTTGTTTACATAAAGCAAATAGTGCTCTCTTATTTACTCATTTATTTGTTCAATCAGCTAGCAAGGGTGACGACTCACCACATGCAAAACCGGCCCCCATTTAAATATAAGGGGTTACCTAGTCATTTTGATCAATTAAATTACTTATATTGACATAAGTTATAAACTAGCTTATTTTAGTTACTATTTACTAAAACAAGACACGTAGAAACGCAATTTTTACTTTCCCATTAATTTAAACTTCCAAATGTGATACTAGATAGTACACAGTTAATTAAAGAGTAATGATGGACATCTAGCCATTCAAAACTCATTTACAAGACAATTTTTCAAAAATGTGCTTTAAGACTCCTTTAAGCACATTTTGTGTTTTAACTTGTTTCAAGCTCGGTTTTCTTTGGTAATTGATTTAATAGGCTCATTAATATATAAGTAAGGTCTTGGTAAGTTCATCAAGCCTTAATCAAGATTATCCCAAGCTTATAGCATACTTTGTCCTTATTGCCTTTTAGGCAATTAATTGTATTTATATTTATTAAATTGTTTACTAATGTTTCTGAGACTCTTTTTAGTCTTAATAATTTATTATTTAATGTTTAAACAACTTATTAAGGTTTGGGTATTTCAATCTACCCCCCTTAAAAGAACTTCGTCGTCCCCGAAGTTCACACTTCCCACATATCATTGGTTTAGAATACGGGAATTACTTGTATAATAAAACACTTCCATAACCAAACATACTTTACATCACAGTCCCGGACTTGACGGTCCGAGTAACATATCCACATCCATACATCACATAACATACTTACATAGTAACCTCGGACTTGCTGGTCCGGGTACCTTAACAACATTTGCACATACATAACAACCCTTAGACTCTCTGGTCTGGGTAACATAACAACATTTAGACACATAGGTCTGATAACATAACATCCTTTAGACACATAGGTCTATGTAACACAACACATTTAGACTCATAGGTCTTAATAACATACACTTTAGGACTCTAGGTCAAAATAATATTTTTACACATACACACAACATGTCAGCATGTATAACAATCAAAAATTCTTTGATATACACTGTGATCCCGCAGAACCCGGTCGCGATGGACACCTTCCGTCCCCGTGCCTTTGGGAGATCAAAACAATCACTTAAATTTAAAATTTTCCTTGTGAGGTTAAGTAAGAGAACTTTATTATGTAAATCTATCGACGTTTTATAAATACCAATCAAAATCCTTTTGAAAACACATACAACTCCAAGTCCAACTTATGCTCTTTATTCCTTTTTTTTCCAGCGTGGTTATTTGTGACCACTTGTAGGGAGCTTCAAGAATCATCCAACCCTGATGTGATCAGCATCAATGTTGAACTATCCTTCCACCCAATTTGTGTTCGGCTTCCCTTGATCGCATGCAAATCAAGTTCCACCTCCCACTTCATTTTCAAGCATCAAGTAATCACTCATTTCCATTTTCTATCTTTTTAATCATTCTAATCATGATCATACATCTCCAAGGATAGAACTTCGTCTATCAGTTATTCCATTCACTTTAATGTTGTTACCTAGGGAATCTTATTCTCACTAGGTTCTATGTCGGTTTCATACCCTTTCATGCATCACTATATAGTATATATATACATATATTTTATCAAAATACCACACACACATTTCACATTTATACACTGTCGGGGTTTTTTTTTGTTCCCCGGGAGTTTCTCTACTCCCATACTTGTACTATCACACACAATTGTTAACAAACAAACACCTTATCACAATGGTATTCGCATCTTCTGTGCGCAATTACCACAATTAAACCATGAATGAATGTGTATGTTTATGTAACACACACACCACTCATCAAAACAAATTATTTTGTGCTATGCACACCATAGTTCACGTTCACTTGTACGGTAATAGACACTAAGTGGTTTTGCGCTCTACCCCCCTTAAAAGGGATTACGCCCACGTAATCAATCACTTACTCACTGTGCTATAACCACACCCGTCGTGAAGTGTTTAATCCCCAGCGGTTTATTATACAATGTGTTCTGGTTGAGGATCTTAGCCATATTGGCGGTTTAGTCCCTAACCAAGAATTCTCTTTAGAGTTTATTTAATTCATAACCAGTTTCGATTCTGGCCTGTGAAACTTCTAGGCGTTTTTAATTAGCCATTCACTCATATTCACAACGCACATCCAACACTTGGATCGCTGGCTCACTAGTTTCTGCTATGCGATTCCTGATAATTTAGAACTTAGTTGTTCATACATTATTCCTACTGTATTGTACATTCCTGATTATACCTTTATTTTGGCAATAACGGTTTCTCAACCGACGCGTGGTATTTTTACCGTGAGCGAACTCGGTGAGTTTCAACTTTCTATCCATTTCCATGATAACTTACTGTATTCCACAATGATTTACTTGATTTCTTCCGACGTACTGTCGGTTGAATTTGAGCTACTACCGAATATGTAGTATTCTCTCAGTCATTTTCAACAACTGTGGTATATTCCATACCAATATTTAACACACTGTGTAACTATAGTCACTTATTGTGAATCAAGTATCCTTTCATTGATACGACCTTGCATTTCCTATGCTTCGGTCTTTATCCTGTTATAATTCTCTTTATACTTCTACCACAATTGACATTTCCCAAATTTCTAACTATCCCACTCGATCATTACTGCACAAAAGCAATACCAAAACGCTCAGTCATACAGAGTGCAGAGGCGTAAACTCTTAGCAGTAAATCTCTTATGCGATTCGCCATGGAATTCACACTGAGTTTCTCATCACATAGTACCTACCACTGGCTTATTGCCCAGTCTGTTTAACATCGCTTATCTTACATCTCTATTGAGTTTAACTCATAACTGGTCTTATCTGCCACATCATTATTTAACAACACTTATACAACGGTCGCTTACTGCGCACCGTGCTTATTGTATAACACTAACTTACATCGTATTTACTGTCACATTAACTTCCACGCATATACTTACATCACTCGTATTATGGTTTGTCATTCTTTTGGATGACTACTGAATACTCTTTGAGCGTTGATCACTCGAGTCACAAACCGGCGTTATTTAGCTCGGTGCTTCACTTTATACACACATACTACTAAACTAACTGCTCTCAAATAATAATAATATTGTCCATCCTTAACATATTTCTTGAGCTTGGTTCACATAACTACCGCTCCAGCGGTTTCACAGCATCGAGAGGTATCCCCACTCTTAGTGCAGTGGTTCGTTCTCCACTTTATTCACTTATATAACATAAACTTCTGCAATCAATCTAATTTACATAATACATTTTATTTGTGGCCTATAAGCCTTATTTGCCTTGAGCTGCGCTCATTGTAGGCTATCCACACACATGTACTTCTCTGTACAACATTACATGGTTTGGATATTATATTGAGCTCCATGACAAGGTCGTTGCATCACGTCTCCTTTCACGGGATGCCCCTTAGGATTGCCAGTCCGTCTCCTGACAACTTATGTCTAAACTGGGTGTTAGTTTCAACCCTTGTGTTTCTGTCACGTCATTTCGTGCAACAATTATTGATGCGAACACCCTTTAAGGATTGCTCCTGGGTCTTACTAAGTTATGCCTTTACATCTGGTTCACACTTATTGGTATATTCCATTAGCCACGCTGTGTTGCGGCTTAACTGGCTTATTATCTCCTTCGTGAAGATCAACATTTCCTGGTAGTGTAGGTACTCATTCTGGGAGTTTTCATCCCGTTCATTGCACATTAATGTGTCCACATTAGGCATCTTCACCATCTGTAGGCTGGGTGCTTACTCCAGCTATTACATTCATCCCTCAGGATCTTAAGGCATATTCCATGTTCTTATTTACCAACTAGTGCACTTCGCACTTGTTCACCTTTAGACATTTCCTTAAAATAAATTCACTGATTCTTGTAGTCTTATTAACCTTACTGGTTTCTTTACTTCTACCATTCTTGGTAATTTTTACTTTGTCTGACTTTTACTTCGGACCGTGGTATGGAGTCGACTACTTCCCGTGTTTCAGACTCCACTCGTATACATATGTGGGGTATCCTGTTGATACATTGCTACTTACCCGGTTAACCTATAAGAAGGTCTGCCAGGCCCACAAGCTCCTAACGGAGTGCGGTCGTCCCACAATTCAGTTGGTACACTCGTAGTGTCCGTCACACGCCTAGGTGAAGTATTCTGTTGTCAACTCCCTTATATTATCCTGTGATAATATGCATTCCGTCACTCGGGTTGTTACCCTTGGGTTTACCGGTTTCCATCCGGTTATTTAAAAGTCACTGGGTATAACTTACCTACCATGTGGCACTGAGGCTGGTGTAGGTCTTCTAGTTCGGTTTCAAAGAAAGTTGGAAATAAATTGGGTTTGAAAGAAAATTTGGTTTGGAAAAGGTTTTGAAAATGAACTTAAGTCTAAAAGAATAACTCTCATGGTTTCGCAACATTTCCTCACTTTAACCCAGTCTAGCTTCTTGCTGACTGGTGTACTTCCAATTACAGAGGTTAGGCTGCTAAGCCCTTCCACAACTATGTTGATCTCACTTAACTTCACGGTACCTTACTAAGTACCTGTAGTTGTTTAAAGTTTCTCGTACAGCCTTGTTATAGCAGCACTTGCCATGGCAAGTGCGCCATACTGACTGGCTGTCAGTTCGACACACATCGGTTGGGTACTGCTTTCACCTGCACTGACATCAGTGGCCTTGTTGGCCCTTGCTTTATCTTAGAGCCTTAACGATAGATCTTCTGGGTACTTCTCACTATTTTCACATGGTGACCATTAACTAGGGTGTTTCCCATTCTGGGAGACCCCTTTTCTTGGTATTACATCCTCCTCATACTACTTGTAGTTCCTTATTCGTCGATATACTGTTGGTGTATTAGTTAACATTGTAGTCCCGTAGACACTTGTCTCGGTTTCATTTTCTCACTTCTTGCCTGTTGCACGCTTGCTGCCTTGCAAGCTGGTTGCTCTCAACTGCTCAGCATGTCGATCCAGGTTGCTGGAAATTCTATTCTCTTTTACACAAGATTCTTCACTTTTTGCTATCTTATGCGGTAGACATTGTTAAAATGGGAACCGTCTTCGGGATTCACACCTTTCGGAATCTACCGTATGACAGGCTCTCCGTACTTATAAGGACATTTAAATACAGCCATCGGGTATTCCCGAGTACAAGAGGACTTCCATCTCTCTGGCGTTCTTTCCCAGTTATAATCAGGGATTGTGGAGGGTGGGATGTAGGTAGGTTTCCAATATTCACTGGTCCTCCTAACTAGCGTATCTCTCTCGCTATCACTCATCCCTTAACCCACAAGTACTGAAATCCTAACTCGGTACTTCCTAAGCTCGGTAATTCAGTCATCAGAGCGACACTTCGCTCTGATACCACTTTTTGTAACACCCCACACACAACAACATACTTACATTAAACTGCAGCGGAAAATACACATCATCACATAACTTAACTCATCGGTGTTACACGTCGTTAACCACCCACGTGGCTAACAAGGCTAACATTTACACAACTGTATCGGTCTGATGGACTAGATCCCCGAGCAGCTATACAATACCGTCTCCTTTATTACTACCAACATTCATTATACAAATACCTTCCAACTGTACCGAGTATTTACAACTAATGCCGAGAACAATTTCGGTCTTAATACACCTACAGGTTACAAGTGATTACACCAATTACCCGTACGCAACAACTACCCCCCGTCCTACTCTCGAACGGCTCCAGCTCCTTGTACCTGAAATAGAAAAGGAAAGAAAGGGTGGCCCCCCAGGGGCTCAGCACCTTTGCTGGTATGGTAATCTCGCAGCCCACATGCTACCGGGGCCACGCACAACTATTTGTCGTCTTAGCATGCAGTTGATTACATTTAAATCAAGCATGTGAAACATAACTCACAACACGATACATTTCACCCCAATGGGCTTAACAAATACAACTCATTTATACGTAACCAATCATCCTTTGAGTTCTTCAACCCTATAGTATTTCTCCTCTAACGGAGCTATTCCTTAATAGACGACATTTACCCCTATCGGGTTTCCACAAACGTCTCTTTTACATACTAGGAATCATATCCATGATCCTCATATTTCACTTCTAATCACATATAACATCACATCGCAATAACTTTGCAACATATCAACAACACATACATAACGGGTACGGATCTCTTAGGAACCGGCCCAAACATAGTTAACACACTGGTGAGCCTAGGGAAAGATATCACCCCCATGTTAAGCTCGTTATAACAAAACTCATTACCTCCCTAATAGTCGGACGAGTAACTTTCCTAAAGATGGATCGGATTTAGTGACCCGAACTCACCACACAACACATGTTCCCCCTAAACCGATCGTAAGTCAGAATAGCTAAGCTTTGGGATAAGCTAATGGGAGATCATAACCCGTGAGGGAAACAACCATAACAGAGAAGGGTAAGCTAAAAAGGATACCCACTCCCAAACAACGCGCGATCGGCCAAACCGGATTCCTCACTACTGTTAGTACATACTTACTTTTAATTTTTCGTTAGAACTCCACTACGGAGTCTATCGTACTTACACACCATACAGTATTACAACTGGGTTAAACACACAAGGGAGATCCCTACATTCACATACACAAATCACACAATTAACTCACGCATAGCCGTGGTTAGAACGCCCCATGGTTCGGGTCGTTTAATATCCGAATACCAAACTCTCATGTGATCCTAGACTCAGTTAGTTAAGGTTTAACACTTTCGAGGTTAATGGTATCGGGAACTAAACACGCCACATATATGAATTACTGTAAACTCATTACATGTTTTATCTTACAAGGTGGCAACACACAGAAAAACACATTGGCATACAAGCCGGTGTAATCCGGTAGGACACAGGTTGCAAGAAAACCATACCTGTCACCGGAGTCCACTTTATCATGTCCATTTATATTCCTCGAGCAATTCTCGAACAACTGACAACATCACATGTACTTTTATTAACATCGGGGTAACATGTTTGTTTAAAGTCTAATGCTTATAACTTACCCTCGTTAACTAGTTAAACAACTTGACATTTTTAACTTGTTTTACTTTCACATTTTATTACAACTTTCCACCCCCTTGGTTGTCTTTATCACATCTAACATGTCCTTAACATCCTTACAACATCATTACTTATCAATTCCCATCTTTACACATCATTTTTATACCTTAAACAACATCTTTAGAGTGGTCCGGGACTTGGTCCTTACCTTAAGTCCCGGATCAACACTTACACAAACTCACGGTATGTTTTGATAGGGTGGTCCGGGACCTTGTACTCACCCTAAGTCCCGGACCAAGGCAGTCTTGTATCTCGGCTACATTTAACAGGGTGGTCCGGGACCTCATACAGGTCCTAAGTCCCGGACCATTCTAGGCAAAACTCTCGGGTAATTTGAGGGTTGGTCCGGGTCCTTGTATAAGACCCAAGTCCCGACCCAAATCTGTGTATAACTCTCGGCCTATTTTGCACCTCTGGTCCGGGACATGACCCACGACCTAGGTCCCGGACCCAACCTACAGAATCGACGTACAGCATTTTTTTTCAGTCCTGCTGCTTAAGCTCTTTACGCCCAGCATATGTATAAACTTCCCAGTACACTCTTATACTCAAAACTTCACCAAATATACACCACATAACAACATAGTGCACAATTTAAATTGCATAGCACTTAGGCTCTTAAATGCATAATTCTTAAACACTGAATTTGCACAATATATTTGCCTTTGACCTGCAAATACACACAACAATACGTATGTCCTTTACTAGTCTCTTTGAGAACATTTTTCTAAGTCATTTACCATTGGCTCTTTAGGTAGTTTCAATAGACAACGTAAGTTTATTTTCCAAAGGAATTTCAAGCTATTTTTGGTTAACATAAAACATGGAGGAAACATCATTTTTCTTTGAGTTTCCTTACCTTGAAGCAAAGGAGAACAATAATACGTGAAAAGATGAGCTCAAGCTCCTTCCATGGAGATTCCTCTTGGCACCAAAATGGAGCTCTTGAAGATTTGAAAGGTGAAATACCCCAAACCTTAATAAGTGGTTTAATTATTAAATAATAAATTATTAAGACTAAAAAGAGTCTTAGAAACATTAGTAAACAATTTAATAAATAGTAAATACAATTAATTGCCAAAAAGGCAATATGGGCAAAAATATGCTCTAAGCTTGGGATAGTCTTGATTAAGACTTAATAAAATTACCAAGACCTTACTTATATATTAATGAGCTTGTTAAATCAATTACTAAAGAAAACCGAACTTGAAAACAAGTTAAAACACAAAATGTGCTTAAAGGAGTCGTGAAGCACGTTTTTAAGAAACTGTTTCGTAAATGAGTTTTGAATGGCTAAATGACCATCATTACTCTTTAATTAATATGTGTACTAATTAGTATCATATTTGGAAGTTTAAATCAATGGGAAATCAAGAATTTCGCTTCAAAGTGTCTTGTTATTATGAATAGTAACTAAAATAAGCTAGTTTGTAACATATGTTAACATAGTAATTTAATTGGGCAATAAAGACTAATTAACCCCTTGTATTTAAATGGGGGTCGGTTTGCATGTGGTGAGTCGTCACCTTGCTAGCTGATTGAACAAATAGGTGAGTAAATAAGTGAGTGATTGAAAAGCACTATTTGCTTTACGTAATTATATCTTCAAAAGCAACTACAATCAGTGATTCTCTTCATTCTTCATTGCTCTTGCTGTCTCACGTAGACCATCTCCTCCTTCCTTCTCTTTCCACGATCGACCAGCACACTACCAACATACAACTTCAAATTCATGTAACTTCTAGCTCACTTGTCCAAATCAAAAAACTAAGTACCACCGATCTCTTAGTTTCTTCAAGCTCTTCGACTTAGTCCTTTCAAATCTTCAAGAGCTCTACTTTGGTGCCAAGAGGAATCTCCATGGAAGGAGCTTGAGTTCATATTTTTACGTATTATTGTTCTCCTTTGCTTCAAGGTAAGGAAACTCAAAGAAAAATGGTGTTTCCTTTGTTTTATGTTAACCAAAATAGCTTAAAATTCCTTTGAAAAATGAACGTACGTTGTCTACTGAAACTACCTAAAGAGCCAATGGTAAATGACTTTGAAAAATGCTCTCAAAGAGGCTAGTAAAGACATACGTATGCTGTTTGTATTTGCAGGTGAAAGGCAATATATTGTGGAAATTCAGTGTTTAAGATTTATGCATTTTAAGAGCCTAAGAGCTATGCAAATTTAATTGTGCACTATGTTGTTATGTGGTGTATATTTGGTGAAGTTTTGAGTATAAGAGTGTACTGGGAAGTTTATACAAGTGATGAGTGTAAAGAACTTACGCAGCAGGACATGAAAAATTGCAGTATGTCGATTCGTAGGTTGGGTCCGGGACCTAGGTCATGGTCATGTCCCGGACCATGAGTGCAAATTAGGCCGAGAGTTTACGTGGTATTAGGTCCGGGACTTGGGTCTTGTACAAGGACCCGGGCCAACCCCTTAAAATTAACCGAGAGATTTGCCTAGAATGGTCCGGGACTTAGGACCTGTATGAAGTCCCGACCACCCCATTAAAGAGACCGAGAGAGTTGTTAAGTGTAGGTCCGGGACCTAAGTTAGGGACCAAGTCCCGGACCACTATAAAACTTGGTTTTAGGTTATTAAACGATGTCTAAAGATGGGGATAAGTTAGTAATATATTATAAGGTTATACAAGACATGTTAGGAGTGTTATAATGACATTTTAAAAGATGAGAAGTTAAAAAAAAATGTGTGGAAATGAGATAACTAGAAATGTGAAGTAGTAATGTTAGCAGTGAACTAGTACGTTAATGACCGACGTTACTAATGTGTTTAGGATTCTCTCAAGGTGGGAACCAGTCGAGGCAGGGACCGAGGTATGGTTTTCTTGCAGTCTGTTGCCTACCGGTTACCACCGGCTTGTGTGTTGTTTGTTTCCTGTGGTTTATGACTTTGTAAGACTTAAGTCATGTAACGAGTTTACGGTTTTTCTTATTATGTTGTGAGATGTGACTCATTTCCCTTGTGTGTGTCTAACAAGACTTAAACACTGGATTGTGAGCTGTGTATTGTGTTGCAATGTTGTGCTTCTAACAAGTGCTAACGGGGAAGTGAGGAGTCCGGTAGTTTCCGGCCACGCTGTGAGTATGGGAGTCGATGTCATTTACCGGTTCGATTCTCTTTGTATGTTTAGGGTTTTCCAATTTGGTTTCAATCTTCCCTTAGCTATCCAAGGCTATTTAACTGACTCACGTCGGGCCACAGGGGCATACTATGTTTATTCGGTGTGCTTGGGATCACTATATCCGACACGCCTGGTGTTTAAGTTTATTCGTTCAGTTCTAAATGACGGTGAGAGTTATGTAACGAGCTTAGTATGAGTATGGCAACATCCTCTATGCTATCAATGTGATCTAACTTTGTTGGTTCGTTTCCTAAAAGGATTCGTTCTTGTGTGTTGTGTGAAGTTATTTGCTATGCAATATTTGCTATGCTATTGTATATATGATGTTATTGTGTAAAATGAATGCCATGTTATCGTGACAATTGGTTGCGCGTATCCCGGTAGCCGATGGGCTGCGCGTTAGCCATACCAGCCAAGGGTTGCTGACCCCCTCGGGGGATCCATATTTCTTTACTGCAGGATGCACTACTAGAAAAACATAAAATAGTGACGAAAATTATCGACTATCAGTAGCGGTCGGTAATTACCTACGAATTAGACCACATACCGACCAAAAATTAACCTACACCCTTGGGAAAGAATTAATAACCATTTACCGACCAATTTCCGACCAACATTTTACCGACGACCAATTTCGTCGGTAAACGTCGTCGGTAAATTTGCGGGAGCAATGGCGCCAAAAACATGAAAAATACTGACGGATTACCGACCAAAATAACAGTCGGTAATGTAAATTATTTTACCGACGACTGCTAGTGGTCGGTATTTCCACTGACAAAACGTTGTGTTTTATGTTCTTATATTACCGACGGATTACCGACCAAAATAGCGGTCGGTAATGTAAATTATTTTACCGACGACTGCTAGTGGTCGGTACTTCCACTAACAAAACGCAGTGTTTTATGTTCTTATATTACCGACGGATTACCGACCTAATTCATGGTCGGTAATGTAAATTAATTTACCGACGACTGCTAGTGGTCGGTATTTCCACTAACAAAACGCGGTGATTTATGTTCTTATACTACGGACAAATTACAGGCCACAATGACGGTCGGTAATGTAAATTATTTTACCAACAACTTCCAGTGGTCGGTATGTCCACTAACAAAACGTGATGTTTTATGTTCTTATATTACCGATCATAATAATGGTTGCTTATGTAAATTAATTTACCGACCAAAATAACGGTTGGTTATGTAAATTAATTTACCGATGAATGCTAGTGGCTGATATTTCCATTGAGCGCGCGTTCACTTTGGGGTAATCAACAAAGGGAATGATCACTTTAACATAAATAAATATAAATATATATAGTTTATATAAATCTTAATATATGGTATATAATATTTATAAATATTAATATACAATATTCATATCTTAAATAAATTTTAATATATGTATTATTTATAATTTATACATATATTAATATATGTATTACTTAACATTTATATAAATATCAACGGATATTAATATGAATATAATATATATAATATATACAATTATATATAAAATTTATATCATTAATAATTATATTATTTATATTGTATAATTAAAATACAGTATATATATTTATTATTTATATTTTAGAACTATAAAATTCACCAACATTAATATATATGATTAATAAATTAAGAAAAAATATTAATATATATTATATATAATTTACATAAATTATATATATATATATTGATGTAACTTAAATAAATTTTAACAAAAATATATAATATATTTTTATATTTTATTTCTAATTTAAATACGATAAAATAATATATTTATATATTATTTGTAAATTTAAATAAATATAAAATATATATTATATATATGTAACTAATATAAATATTTATATGTTATTTTTATAATTTTTAAAATATATTTTATAAAATATATGTAAATTAATAAATATATTATTTACAATTTAAATAATATAAACTTTAAATTTATTAATATTATATATAATTTATATAATTACATAAGAAAATATTATAAATTAATATTTATTAAATTTTAAATCATATATATCTATAATCACATACATTATTTATAAATAATACTATAAAATATTATATATATATATATAAAGATATATATTATTTAAAATTTAATAAATATTATTTATAATATTTTCTTATGAATAATTTTTTATAATTTATATAAATATTAACATATAAAATTTATGATTCGAATAATTATTTAGAAGTATTAACACTTCTTTGTTAATTTTATACATAAAGATATAACTTAAATAAATTTTAACAATTTTTAAGTATATTTGTTAATATTTTTAAGATTTTATTTATATTTTTAATATTATAAAAATATTTATATATATGATTTGTAAACTTAAATAAATATTAATATATATTATATGTAACTAGTATATATATTTATATGTTTTTTATAATTATTTAAAGATATTATATAAAATATATATAAATTAATAAATATCATTTATAATTTTAATACTATAAACCTTAAATTTATTAATATTATATGTAACTGGTGTTTAATAGTCTCATATTACCGATCACAAGTGTGGTAATTTAGAACTAAAACATGATCGTTAATGTACTTATATTACTGGTAATCTTTCTTAAATATAAATTTTAAGATAATAGCATTCGTTTTATCTAAGTTGGCCTCTTTACTTAAATTGATTTCAATTTTTTTTCATTTGTCCACATCGTTCCTTGTTCCCGGGTTACGCAAAAACGAAGGCGCGCTTCCTCCCGCTCTTCCTCCCTCCTTCGTTCTGCCGTGGTGCACGCTCAACATTGGTGCCACTACTGGTGGAATCTGCAGTTACCGTTGCCGTTGCTGGTGGAATCTACTGCCGCCTCTCCAAGATAGGTAATTAAAACTCTAAATCCCAAATTCTAGTTTTTAGGGTATGAACCCATTGTGGAATTTCTGCGTTTTCTTTCCATTTGATTCAATTGAGGAAATATGTTGGGAGCATTTAGTAGTAGAGTGAAGCTGCGTTGGTGAGAGAATTGGTTTCTGATTGAGAATATTGCTTGGTGAGAGAGTTGGCTGCGGTGGTTAACTGCCTCCAGCAGGTTTGAAGCATTTCCAAAAACAATAACTGAAAAAGAGATGGGAAAGACATCCTTCGCTTCCCAGTCCCAAACATGTCATTTTACAGAGAAAGAAATCTGATGCCAAGCAGGATCAATGCCACGGAAGTAAGTTTGGTACAGCCAAGGCAAGGTGGAAGGGATTCACTATTTTCCCAATATAGTCGCAGGCCTGGCAGAGAAGAGCTCTTTGTAAAATGGACAATTTCCTTTTTTATGGACTCTGGATATGATGAGAGTTCGCTGTTTATGATTAGGTGATTAATGCGGCTGAAGCTACGGTTTATTGTGGCCCTCATGTGGTAGTATTTTGTATTCAAGTCACCTTCCCGCAGATGTTTTTCACAAGAACATTGCTGCCAAAATAGTTCTTGGTGGCGAAGGTGCTTCCACATCAGGCTCTGGATCGCCTTCCTTCTGGACTGTCTTGCTTCGTCGGGCAGGCAATGCATGTAGAACACTCACGAAGGAAGGCAATGAATTGTGGTGTGGTATTCTTGACAACAAGAATTTAGGAGAAGCTTCTGTAGATATCTTTGCTTTCACATGGGAAGTTAGAGTTGAGAGAAATTCAGCAGCAATACCCTTCTTTTTTAGAGCCATCACTTGATTTTCCATCAGAGCTATCAATGGGCAAATAACAAGCACAATGCCTCTTTATGATGCTGCTATGAGAAGAAAGAAAACAATTGACCATACATGCATTAAGCCAACAATTTATCATGATTCAAAATTATGATGAGATCTTGAACTTCAGCTATTCTATTTCGATGTCAGTTGGTTATACAGAAGGGTGATACCAAGACCAAATAATAGATCTACATCACAGGTGAATAAAAAAAATACCAAAAATACATGATGATAAAAAGTGACCCCACTTGCTACTCCTTGTGTGCTGTTCTGTATGGAAATGGTAGGTTCACCTTTACAAACGAAACTTTCTGTTTCTTCCCAGTTTCAGGAAGTATCTGAAACTTTTCACTCAAGAGTTGTAACCTAAATTGAAACCCTCTTAACTGATCTTGCTGGTTTGGAGCATCAAAAACCACAAGACAGGTCATGATCTGCGCTGTACAACATAAATATTTCATGATCTGTAACGCTCTTATTATACTTTCCAATATAGATTGGAGAGAATTCAGGGTTATTATGTGTGAATGTAACATTAATGAAGAAGGGTAATGGAGATTGGGATGTGTTAAGAAAACCAACCCACATCAATTTATAGCTAAATAATCATCACGTACACATCAAAACTTATATATCTCAGCACCATATGATACCCATCATAATAGTATGTGAACTATCTATAATGGAACATATTAGCTCCGCAGGAGGCAGCACGCCAAACACTCTCAGGTGACCAGTAGGCAACTGGTAGAGTGCTTGCTCATTTAAACCGCAACCAGATGCACAGGTGAATACCGGTTTGTAATACACAGTACTATATACAATTATATAAAAAAAAGGCAAGGACAATAAGAAACTTCTTTTAGTCGTAAAGGTACACAACAAGCAAAGGCATGGTACTTCCACGTACACTAAATCCAGAATTTAGCTGATTAAAGCTAAAGCTTCAATATAGAACCAACATAAATACTAACTCTTTTCTTAATCAAAGTGCTTTATTTCGTCTCATATCATATATTCTCCTGACATTTCATGCGCAGACCAGGTATGTGTTGCATATTCTGAAAAATATTGTTTTGTGTTATTATGTATTTATTTACTAGTTTGTATATAATCAACTTATTAACTTAATAAAGTCCCATGTATGCAATAATTGTATTTATTCTTCATCTTACTGTTTTTTAATTCTAAAAGCTTCCTCCTAGTGTTTGAATCATACATTTATCAATACCACTAGTCTGATTCTCGAAATAAACTAGTTTTGATAGATAGAAGCACATATGATATGTGAGTTTGACAACTCTAAATTGTTTAAAGATGTTGTCGACCATGTGTGCAGTCCCAATGAAACTGATAGGTACCTGTGTGTCTACATATATGCTTGACAACTAATATTATTTTCTTTATTCCAACAGTGCAATGCTACCCGTGAACAATGTCAGCCGAACTTTCATGAAATTTTTTGACAGGAAGTGGTTTCCAAATGGGTACCAGTGGGCGGCATTGACAGAAGTAGATAAGAGATTTTACTTCGCTGAGTTTAAGGTATGTATATAACTCTAATTATTTGACATAATTTGATTAAAATATTTTTGGTAAGATGTTTTAATAATGTGTTTTATTCATGGATTTTGTAGAAGAGATTTCGTTGGGAGTGTGATGATGAGATCGTCTACACTAAGTTCTGTCAGAGAGGGGCAGAAAGATATAAAGATATCATGTGTGATATAAGGGGTGGGAAGGCGCGGGTTACTGTTGAAGATGAGATTCTTCAAGCTTGGCAAGAGAAGTGGAATGAACCTCAATATCAACACCGACGATAGGTCAACTCTCAGAATCGTCGATCAGAACATGCCCCGGGGGCAGGAATGTCGGTACATACATGTGGTTCTCGTTCCATGTCGGAACACATTGATGCTATGGTAACTTACTACAAACTATTAACTGTCAATATCTTAGTCATACTTTAATTCTTAATAAACGTTTAATGAAATAGTTGATAATTGATCTAATGAGTTGCAATTGACATGATGTTGTGTTGTCAACTCGTGACAATTAGATACATGTTTGTTGAATGGTTGATGTTGGCTTACAAAGTTGTTACAAGGTAACACTGGTTGAAATTGTGTTGTGTATTGTTTGATTTGATATTTGTATTCAGGCGAACTGATACTTGTGGTGTAATATATTAAAAAACAGGGAGACTCTGTCAAAATTTACGGAACATAGTATTTGATGTAGTGTTGTGGTGTGATAACTATAAGGTTGTTTTCTTTGATTTTGAATGATGTTTTATTATAATTGGTTATTGGTGTAATTTCTGTTGCAGACCAAAAAGAATGGTGGCAAAATGCCAACTGCTTTTGATGTGTTCAAGAAAACACATACCAGAAAGAACGAGCAAGGAGAACATGTATACGTGTGTAAGAAGGCAGAAGAAGTGGCTGTAAGTAACATTTATAACTAATTTGAGCTATACATATATTAAAGTTATATTATTGATTGATTTAAATTTGTCATGGTGTAGGATGAGTATAATCAAGAGATTGAAACCGAACAATCACAATGTAACAATAATTAGGAGGGTGGTGATGAGAACCCCTCTCAAGCACCAAAAGTTGATCCCAATGAAGTCTTCTACAAGACTGTTAAGGGAAAGTCAAAGAAAAGGCAGAAGATATATGGGCTTGGACCATGTGCCTCGCAGTACTACTCGAATTCAGTCACCGAAACTGGTACATCCTCTAAGACTTCTACTTATGATGAAGCTGCAATTGAGAAAATCAAGGAAGAGTATGCGATCAAGCTGCAGACAGAGGTGGAAACTCTTAAGAAGACTTTAGAAGACTCTATGCAGCAGAAATTCCAACAAATGTACATGCTCGGTCCTCCACCGTCGTGGGCATATCCCCCTCCTTCACAGGGTGCTACTGGATATTGGAGTGGTCCACCTACTGGCATGGGAGCAGTTCAGGTCCACCTGGTGGTCCACGGTGGGGTGGTCCTTCTAGTGCGGGTGCTGCCGGGGGTAGCTCAGGTCCACCTGTTGGTCCATGGTGGGGAGGTCCTCCTTCTGGTGCGGGAGCTATAGGCGGTAGCTCAGGTCCGCCAGCTAGTTCGTGGTGGAGCGGTCCTCCTAGTTGGTGGTCTACTTCTACGCCAACACCGAAGGATACTAATGTTGATGCTAGTACTGATGTTGGTGTTGCTGTTGGTACTGATATTGATGTTGATACTGATGTTGATCCTTGAGGATAGTGACATTGTTGATCCAAACTTTTTATTGTAGTATTACTCTAGCTATGTTAGTCAGCAACTCTTTTGGGTACAAACATCGATCTATATGTGTTTAACAACTCTTTTGGATAGTTAGCAACTCATTTGATGTTATAAAATAGCCATTATATTAGCTATATTTTATTTCTAATTATTTCTAGTAACTTTGGTATTTCATGGTTTTTTTATTGTTAATAACAACATTTTAAAGCCATAAAACTAAAAAAATAAGAATTAAAAATATACCGACGATTTACCAATCATTAGTCAACTGTAGCTTTTGTCGGTACGTGGTTGATAATTAGTCGGGAAAACGGTAGCAAACAAATACAAAAGTTGTCGGTATTTAGTCGGTAAAATAGTATGTTGTCGGTAAATAGTCGGTAATATCAACCGTAACAGTGGTCGGTAATTAGTCAGTAAAATAGCAGGTTGTCGGTAAATAGTCGGTAATACCAACCGTAACAGTGGTCGGTAATTAGTCGGTAAAATAGAAGGTCGTCGGTAATTAGTCAGTAATACCAACTGTAACGGTTGTCGGTAATTAGTCGGTAAAATACCAGGTCGTCGGTAAATAGTCGGTAATGAACGACTGATATCATTGTCGCTATTTTGTCGGTAAAATAATAAGTTGTCGGTAAATAGTCGGTAATTAACAACGAATATATTTGTCGCTATTTCGTCGGTAAAAAATAAATACCAACGACATGTATTGGTCGGCGAGTCGTCGGTAATTACCGACGATGGGCTCCGTTTTGGTCGGCATTTAAATTACCGACGAGGGGATTACCGACGACCAAATTGGTCGGTAAGTCGTCGGTAAACGAATTTACTGACGACTTACCGACCAATTTGGTGGTCGGTAAATACTGTTTTTCTAGTAGTGATGAGGATCGAAGAAGCGGAGTGGCTCTAAATCCCAGGATGTAGTTTACTTTTGAGTACCTTTGGATGTTGGCCCGGGGTGCGCCTGTGCTCCCGTGGCAATATGTATTTCAGTTATCGACAGTGCACAATGGAAGGTTACAGTGACAGTGTATAATTATGGGTTGTAAGTTAAATTGAAATACCCCTGAACATTTAAACCGCATAAAATCATAACGCGTTTTATAATTCGGACATAATATAACGTACGGATAAATAAACCTAGTATATATACATGTCCGAACGCGTGAGGATGTTACATATTAATAAAGTCACGTACTTATATAAGTACGAATACGAAAACTACATGCACGTAACGTCACGAGATCGTAACGTTGTAATAAAAATGATAACGTCGCATAACCTCGTAGCAAATAATAAATAAATATAACGCCATATATTATATGGTCTTACATACACAAATAAACATGTATAGCCCATAAAAAAAAAGAAAGGAAAAGGAGCAAAAACGCTGTCGCTGAGGCTCGAACCTGAGACCTTCCATACTTCCCCCGATTGCTTAACCGGTTGAGCTATGCTCGAATTCAATAAATCATACCAACAACTTAATATTAGTATTGAGCCTACTAACCTAACTATACAAAAAAAAAAGAAGAACTCCAGCAGAAAAGAATCTGTAACTCGTGATTTTCTTGTCAATTACCAGCTCCACTAAGGCCCATGTATCCTCCAGCAAATATTAAAGTTGGAGCACCGAATTCCCACACATTCTATTGGAAATTGAAGTTACTAACTATCTCGCTTATACCTCATGCACGAGCTGGGGACAGTAAAATCTGAAGTCCCAAATTGCTGCAACAGTGGACGACACACTACAGAAACCAATGCACTCACTAACTTGGGTTTCAGTTAAATCAACCAGGGCAAAGGCATGCACATCAGGGTCTGTGCAGAAGTGGTGTCTCTCTTACAATTCCCACGCCAATGTCTTGTGGACTGAAGCCACTAATTCCCCTAACTTGTCTCTACAACCCAGCTTCTCCTCTTAAGTCATCATATCACCGTAACCAACTCTCACTCCGCCATTTTGTTACTTTTCTGTTCGAAGTCCATGATTCTCGACTCTCATATATCTCCTTCCTTGTTCACGCATGAAGCCTGCACACAACATTACTCTTTAAGCGTGACAAAACCTCCTGGGAAGCAGTTGCGCTTTCCTGTCGAAATCCAGACAAGGAACATCAACACCCTGGGTTGAACATCAGATCAAGGTAGGCCATGGATAAGATCATGTGCTAAATAATTCCTCTGTCCAGTTTTGTCCCAAAATCTTTGCTTAACCCCTCTAACATACTGCATCTTCTTTCTGTTCTTTAAAAAAAAAAGAGACAGTGCATGTAAAACCGCTGGTGGGATCTCTGGTAATGGTGAACAGAAACCCACTCCTTGATCTCTTCATGGTAAGTGCAGGAAACCGTAAACGGTGGCTGTTTAACTCATGCTCCAGTTTCTGTTTTGATGCCCGAAACTTCATTGTTGACCTCCCTCCTTGTCTCACTTCTTGCATGCTGTAGCTTCCTTGAAAAAAAAAAAAAAAACCTCTGCAAGGACTGCATCAAATTCTCAGGAAGCTCACCCCAAAACTTGCATGAGTACGTTCCAAGGTGAGGCCACAAACAAACCTGCTACTTGTTTGGTCTTTCTGTTTCAGTGTTACTAGGGGTGTCAGTTTGTTCACCTAATCTTTCCTCTGGTGCTGCCTGAACATTTTATTCAAGAGCTCCAGCAAGCGTAGAAATTCCAGAGCAAACAACCAGCCTTAAAACTGTACTAACACAAATATGAGTTGCTGTCTGAAACATATTGTTAACCGGTTAACAAGGGGCTAGAGAGTTCCTTGTGCTGTGGGATAACTATGATGGTGAACTGGTAGTTAATCATGAGTTTCAAATGCTCAAACTCCTGCAAGAGTAATACTGATAACTTGTAAATCAAATCCAAGACAAATGAACTAGTAGTGGCTTAGAAAAAAAAAAGAAAGAATCGAGTTGTGAACTACTTCTGTAACAGCTAAGAAACTGTGATGTTTGGGGTTAGCTTAATAATTGACTTTAAAACTTGATGACACCCTGTACCAAAAGTAAGCAAGCTAAAAATCTGATTGTGAACAAACACAAAAAAAAAATAGCAGTTCATATTTCTGTTTCTTTCCAGTTAAGTATTTTGATGCTTCGGTAGCTTTACCAATGTAGTTTTGGGTTTAGAAGCGTGACAGAACACATAAGTAACTGAGTCAGCTACCTAGGATGAATTAAAAAGGCAATCTGTAAGCAAAGAGAAGAATAGAGGGTAGTAAGTCAGTTTCAGTTTTGCAGTTTTGTCTTTCAGTGTTATCGGTTCCTGTATTAAGGGATTCTAGTAGGGTGTATCAGTAACATCAACAAGTAGTTTTGGGTTGTCTGGTGGTTCGCATCATATTAAAACACATAACAAGAGGCTAAACAATTTGGGAGAAATGAAAGAGAAGAAAGAAGTAGAAGAATACCAGAATAAACTTCAGTGCTGAATCTCTTGTTTCTGTAGAAATACGTTTCAGCAGGAATAACAGCCTTGTTTAGGGTCTGTTATGGGATTAAGACCTGGACTCAACACTAACCTAAATAACTGGAAAATCTAGGGGTAAGCAACTTGGGGAAAGTCAGAAACCAGATTAAGGAATAAAAAAAAAAAAAGAAAAAGAAGCTGTAAAATAGTTCTTCTAGTTCTCAGTTTCCTGAAATTTTACATGCTGATGTGTATTAGCTTTTGGAAGTAACCTGGAAGCCGTAGCAACTTAATGACAGATCTAAGAGGTTACTAAACGTGAGACTAAGGGTACAAAAAAAAACAGTTATCAACTTATGAGATAAGAAAATAAGTGCATCAGTTTATACCTCCTGGTCTGTTACAACTTTAATTCCAGTTTAATTCCTGAGTTTCTGTTTCAGTATATTAACCACATCTGTGGGTGTAGTGAGATTGTCTAGATAGTTCTTGGGTTAAAACATAGCTAGATCACCTAATCAAGTAAGTAAGGGTATGGAAAAAATGTTAGAGATTAACTCGTGGTCAAACAAAAAGAAAAACAAAGAGAAGTTAACAGGTCATGTTTCAGCTTGTGCTTTGCTGTGACAGGAACCTTCAGTGTTATGTTTCAGTGCCACAGAGTTTGTGTAAGAAGTTGCAGAGGTGCATACACTATTGCCTTGGGTCTGTCTGAAGTTTAAAATCATACTGAGATGCTTAACTAAGTAGCTTAAATGAGCTGGGGTGAATTGGAAGTCTATCCGGGAAACAAAGAAAATAAATAGAGCAAGGTGTGGCAGATTCCTCCCAGCCGATGTGTGGAGTTTCAGGTTTCTGTCTGGTTGGGGTCTTTGCCACTTCGAGGCCTGCTGGAAAAAATATATATATATCACACTCTAAATCACTGGAGTTGGTAATGAGACAAAACGGTATTCAATTCGTGAGCAGGGGAAAAGAGAACACAGCAGAGAAGAACAGTCTCATATTTCAGTTGGGGAGTTTCGTTTGAGTCCTGTTAGTTTCAGGTTGTTGGCATATCTGAGACATAAACCATGTTGTGATGGGGTTTGTTTTTGGTTAAAAATCCTCGAGAGGACACTAGAGTAATGGAGTCAGTAATTTGGGAGAATCGAAATTCAATTTCTGAACAAACAGAAAATGGGAGAGAAGTTATCAGTGCTATGGTTTCAGTTTTCTTTTCAGATTTCAGTTGTAGTGAAAGACTAATGAATCTAAAACTCTCCTAAAACATCTACCTACGAGTGGGAAACAGTGAGGGAGAAATCAGAAGACAGTTTAATGCTTTTACAGAGAGGTCAAGTGGAGGCTTCCACAGATTTTGTTTGTTTCAGTTTTCGTGGGTTGCTGTGTCGGTGTAACTCTACACAGCAGCTATCTGAGTGTTTCATTGGTGTAGTTTCGAGTCTAAAACTGTGATAACACTTTTATCTGGTTGGGGTAAGTACCGTGGGAAAAGAAGTAAACAACAGTTGACCAGCTAGACACAAGAATCAAAGAGAAATATGGGGAGTGTTGTTTCAGATTTCATGGATTTTGTGGTTCTGTATAACTAGTTTACAGAATCATTATGAGTGTGATGCTAACTTCATAACGAACCTAAATCATAGCTAATGGAGGTAGCTAGGTTAACAAAATGCGTTGAGAGGGTTAAGCATCGATTTACTACATTAGAGGTGAAGCAAGATGAGATAGTGCATGGAAATTGTGTGCAGATTTAGGAAATTCAATGCTTCTGTATAAACATATTTAGGAGTTTCTATAAAGATTATATTACTATGATGATAGGTTTAAAACATTACTAACCTATTCGGCTAAGAAGGGAATACACTTTGGGCTGGTTAAATCTACCTTTGATAACCTTGTTACATATTAGTGCCTAGAGTACTCTAAAACATTTGCTAGTGAGAAGTACTTAGTAACGTGTAAAACGTCGATGTAAATGCCCTAGGAGTAGGCTAAGGCTTAAGATTAATACTTGGAGAACCCTAAGGGCTAATATCAGTTGAGCATTCAACAAAGGATTCACCTAGGGAACAACCCCGATAAATGTGATAAACTAAGAGAAATGTCACAAGGCTCATCACATGAAATTATAAACTGACCAATCGTTTTTAATTAACGTTAGGGCCGTAACGAACGCCAACTGGGACTCCATGAGTGTGTGAGACAACTCTTGCTTCTAAATCAGGTATGGACATGTGTGGTTCGTATGTTGCCGTGTTACACGGCTTGTGTGCTGTGTGCCTTGTTTGTTTATGACCACAAGACTAATGCATGAAAACGAATGTTTGTTTTACCGTGCTTATTTGTCTGTTGTGAGCTTGTGTAAGGCATGTGAATGGATTAATTATTTTCCTTGCTTACCTGCTTGCTATTATTGTGCATATTGTTTGCACGCACACAGTAGTGTAGTCCCTTCTCGTTGATGAATCCTTGAGATGAAACACAACGAACTTCGTAAACAAACCAAAAGAACTATAAAACAGGAAAACTCCTCTTAACTATAGAGGACCTCTAAAGACACCCACTATGGTGTCGAGTTATCAAGATAATGATAAGCCAATACATTGTGAATGAATAGGGAGACGGACCCTTTGTATCCGGGGTGAAGACCATAACATTGAGAAGGAATAGGGAGACGGACCCTTAGAATCCGGAGCAGAGGCTAGTAACATTGAGAATGAATAGGGAGACGGACCCTTTGTATCCGGGTAAAGACCATAACATTGAGAAGGAATAGGGAGACGGACCCTTTGAATCCGGAGCAGAGGCTAGTAACATTGAGAATGAATAGGGAGACGGACCCTTTATCCGGGTAAAGACCAGAACATTGGAAGGCATAGGGAGACGGACCCTTTGAATCCGGAGCAGAGGCTAGTAACATGGAAAAAGGAATAGGGAGACGGACCCTTGGTATCCGGGGCAATGGCCAGTAACATTTAAAAACAACAGAGAGAGAAAGAGCTATCCGGGAATGGAGGATTAGCTATGGACAGGATGGACCCCAAATTGTGGTGATAAGAAATTCACAAGTAACCATTTAAGAAACAAGGAAAGATTGGCACCTACATGATATGGTCGCGGGATCTAAACTATACCCCCGACCTGGTGCAAAGAAAGAGAAAGAAAATACACATTATGAGAACAAGAGAAAAGATATGAAAACACACAACGCTCGTACGATCCCATAGTGAGGATCATGGGTATTACATACCTATGCACACTTTTATTATGTACATGATTGCTGTTGTGATACTAGCAGCTCGTTGTGCTTGGTTGTTGTTGCTAATGTGTTACTACCTTTAAGTGTGTATGATACTATGATGTACTGTGGTGTGTTTTACTGCTTTATTATAGCATGTAAATTGACTTAATAATATTCGACCAAGTAGTCGTGTGGCCCGGTAACATGCGGGCTACACACGTTCATACTCAGCGTAGTTTGCTGAGTCCTTCCCAAACCAAATTTTTACAGGTATTATGCCGGACGAACGGAGCGTAGGCGGGATGGCTATCATGGGGGTAGTCTATCTGGGCAGGACTTCTGAGTTTGGAATAGTATGTTAGTGTATGGGTTGTTACTAAACCCGGGTTGTACTTTTCGGTTTATGATTTAGTAACTGTATTGTAGACACTCGGTTTATGGAATTGTATCTTGTATTATATATGAGTTTTGGTGGAGAGCTGTTTCCAGTCATGCAGACCGTAACTAGTATTAGTGATGTGGTCTGTCAACCACGTGGGTGGTTGGCATCTGTAGCACCCGGATGATATCGAGAATCCGCTGCGTAGTTATTATGTAATATGACTAGAAGCTTGACTTTGTACTATTGGACGTTTATTCGGGGGTGTTACAGAAAGTGGTATCAGAGCGTAGTTACGCTCTGATGACTGGAACAGAGAAGTACCGAGTATAGGAAAACCTGGAATTAGGAATTCTGACAGTGAGTCAAGGGTTTGGGTAGTACGTGAGGCACGTTAGTTAGGTTTCCTCCCCAGTAATTACTGGATACCTAACAGACACCTAAACCCAACCTCCACGTCTCTAGGGTCCATTTCAATTCATAGGATAACACCGGAGAGGTAGAAAGCCCCCTCACACTCGGGAAAACCCAATCCGGCATCTACTAAATGTTATGCAATCAACCCGTGAAGAAAAGACTATAATGTACACTAGACGTTGCCAAAAGGATAACACCCGTAGAGGGACCAATTTTAGCGGCAACTTGGGTCGACATGCTTAGCAGTCGATAGGACCCTACCTCACAAGCAAAGAGGACCGAAATACCCCAAAATTTATGAAATAAATAAAGCTCAAATAAGCAATGAAAGCTCAAATAAAGCTCAAAATTTATGAAATAAACAAAGCTCGATTGCGATAAATTCTGCCATTCGAACACTTGAGAGGGTAATTTAAGGAAACCTCTCGTAAGACAATGAAATAGGAGAATATAGTTTGAGCCGAAATTACACCATAAAAATTTGGTACAATCTGTAATGCTTAATGAAGCATAACACAATTTTACACACTAACATATAATGATACGGAATTCAATAAATTCCCTGCTCTCTCTTACGTTTCTCTTCATTCTCTGAGATAACAAACCTTCTAAGAAACCAATTACAGTTCCCTGAGAAAAACACGTTGGTAAAAGGATCATAAAAAGAACTCTCGAACCGTGTAAATAACCATTACCATGGGGCACTAGTTACCCACCCAAACACAAATCAAACAGATAGGAAATGGCAATGAATAATGCCACTATTGCGAAATAATCCCTCCAAACACACCACATATTCAGGGACTCTAAACAGGATTTATCAAATCATATATATATACCAGTGTACATACATACACACCAGGAAAAAAAAAACAAGTCACCAATAAAACCCAAGGAGTAAACGGGTTCAATTAAAAGAAGGTCATGATTAGTAAATCCATCATGCCTAACTTGAGTTATCAATTACTGGATGACTACAAACGAGCGAGATAAGAATTCAAATGTGAATAATTGTTTGATCATTTAAATCGGGCGTGCAAAGTTGAACTTGACCCTGGCCAGGTCAAGGGACACTACGCACAAAGGGTGAAAAGGTAGTCCAACACTTACGCTGATCACGTCAGTGTGGGATGATTCTCGAAACCCCCTACAAGTGGACACATAAGCTACAGTTAGGTGAAAGTTTATAAGTTGGATAAGTAAAAATGCAAAGGAAGCGGTGTTGAAACCACATAAAATACATGGATACATGGCCCGAAAATTCGGGGATAAACACATGAGTATACAGATATGTGAGGATTTGAAATGGTGTGATGTTACTATTAACCCAAAAGTTACCACGTAAATATATACAATCACAACCACATGCAATATGTAACCGATAGTAGTCAATTACCTTAGTTCCTGGCGGGACATAAGAACAATAATGATGATGATGAGAAGGAAACTAAACATCTATGTAAAATAGTTTACAATCATAGGGACTTCTAACATATATAATTCGGTAACCTTTTGACTGAAACTAATTAAAGTCAACCAGCAACGTTAAAGCCATAAATGGGGCTGAAAAATAAAGATTTCTCAAAGATGAAAAACATCACATTTGACTGTGCACGTTAGCGAAAAAAAAAGAGAGAGGTAGTAATGCTAGCAGAGCAGACTAGCTATCTACACATAATTACGAGCGGTAAGTTAAACTAAACAAGTCGTGTAACAAAGACACGTCCGTGAGAATCAAATATTAAGAACTAAATAGCTACTACAGAGCATACCTGAACTAAAGCCAAAAGGTCTGCCAAAAAGAACAATTCAGACGCTTAAAAGCGCACAAAAAAAAACATGAACTTCTGACCTCCAGAGTAAGTAGATAAGACCATGTATAAATTAAAATACCCCACGGCAGTCAAGAGGCCTTTACTCCTAAATGATAAAGATACAAATAAGCCATGCACTACCCTGAAAGGTATAGTGAAGGAAAACCAAACCTGAAAGTAATCAGAGTCGCACAGCAGAAGCTGGTGGACCGTATTTCACATTTTCCAGTTGAATAACAAGTGACTTATCTGCCAATACCCTAGACCCAGGGAAGATAACCCGAATCCGTATAGGTCGGTGTGGATACCGATAAGAATCTTCGAGACATAAACTGAGCCATTAACATAGTCAAGGCATTTGATAGGCTTATAAGGTGAGTTGCATTGCATAGAAACAAGAAAAACCCGTGAGACTTAAACATCTTGAACCAAAGTTCAAGGATGATATAATAGGGATTACGTGGGCGTAATCCATTTTTAAGGGGGGTAGGCGCGCTGCGTTTTTAGGTGCGTTTTACCGTGTTATTGCTCGTTTGATGGATTGTTTTGATTGCATGGTGGTTATGAATGAAGGACTCGTCCTCTTGATTGTATATGAGTACAATATATGAGAATCATTGGTACGTTAAAATATTAGTGAGAACTTGGTGAAGCCATAGATATGGCGTGGTGCTTATAAGCACAAATGGTGAAATATAACTGTGGACCTTGGTTGGAAATTGACTATGTGTATTCCTACAACCACACGTTGGTTGGTAGGTCTGGGTGTATGGATTATGCAGAATTGTGTGTGTACTGTATTGGATGTACTTTGTTCTATGAATGAATGTGGTGTGCCATGGTTTGCACTTTAGCATACTATATGCTCTGTATGAATGAATGTTTTGTGCCTTGGCTTGCACTTGAGCATGTTATACACATTGCTAGCTTCTTGGTCTACTATGAGAACTTGTGTGCAGCCACTGATGTGGCATGGTGCTTAGAAGCACTGAACCTTATAGTTATGAACTTAATTGTTTGTGTATCGTGAATGAATGCGGGACTGGATCCCTAAGATTACTAGGAGTGGAAAATATAAGTTAGGGAAGTAAGACTTCGGGACGAAGTCTCTTTTAAGGGGGGTAAGTTGAAATACCCCTGAACATTTAAACCGCATAAAATCATAACGCGTTTTATAATTCGGACATAATATAACGTACGGATAAATAAACCTAGTATATATACATGTCCGAACGCGTGAGGATGTTACATATTAATAAAGTCACGTACTTATATAAGTACGAATACGAAAACTACATGCACGTAACGTCACGAGATCGTAACGTTGTAATAAAAATGATAACGTCGCATAACCTCGTAGCAAATAAATAAATAAATATAACGCCATATATTATATGGTCTTACATACACAAATAAACATGTATAGCCCATAAAAAAAAAGAGAAAGGAAAAGGAGCAAAAACGCTCGCTGAGGCTCGAACCTGAGACTTCCATACTTCCCCCGATTGCTTAACCGGTTGAGCTATTCTCGAATTCAGTAACTCATACCAACAACTTAATATTAGTATTGAGCCTACTAACCTAACTATACAAAAAAAGAAAGAAACAAACCTGTCCTCTGTGAACTAGTAAAGGGATGGGGATTGCTCCAGCAGAAAAATCTGCAACGCGTGATTTTCTTGTCAATTACCAGCTCCACTAAGGCCCATGTATTCTCCATCAAATATTAAAGTTGGAGCACCGAATTCCCACACATTATATTGGAAATTGAAGTCACTAACTATCTCGCTTATACCTCATGCACGAGCTGGGGACAGTAAAATCTGAAGTCCCAATTGCTGCAACAGTTGACGACACACTACAGAAACCAATGCACTCACTAACTTGGGTTTCAGTTAAATCAACCAGGGCAAAGGCATGCACATCAGGGTCTGTGCAGAAGTGGTGTCTCTCTTACAATTCCCACGCCAATGTCTTGTGGACTGAAGCCACTAATTCCCCTAACTTGTCTCTACAACCCAGCTTCTCCTCTTAAGTCATCATATCACCGTAACCAACTCACTCCGCCATTTTGTTACTTTTCTGTTCGAAGTCCATGATTCTCGACTCTCATATATCTCCTTCCTTGTTCACGCATGAAGCCTGCACACAACATTACTCTTTAAGCGTGACAAAACCTCCTGGGAAGCAGTTG